>JAECUM010059952.1:0-29327 GCA_016617855.1 Megalonaias nervosa
TGGTTCAGTTCGACGCCCACCCAGGTCAGCCTGTGTTGACTATCATCTTGTGTGGGAGAGGAACTTAGCTCCCATTTTCTTTATTCATGATATAGCCAATAACATGTTAAAAGTGCCATTAAATGCAGCAAAAACAAATCACCTGGCATTACAGTATTGTCCAAAAATTGTTTTTAAGCCAAATGGGGTACAAGATATGTACGGGTCTAAAAATTTATGAAAGCTAATGCAGTTGTTTTAGTCAGGATGTTATTAATTTTATTACAAGATTTGTAGGGGCGTACAGCTGTTTGTTTTTATTAGAAGACTCGTAGGGGCTTAAACCTGTTTGTTTTTATTACATGACCTGTAAGTGTGTAAACCTGTTTGTTTTTACTACTGGTACAGGACCTGTAATCATATAAACCTGTTTGTTTTTATTACAAGAATCATGGGCTTAAAAGCCTGTTTGTTTAACAAAACCAGGTCAGTAATTTCTTGGTCTTCAAATGTCTGGTATTGTTTTGAAGTTTGGAATTATTTGAAATTAAACTCAAGGCTGAGTTTAACTTTATAAACATAATCATTGAATTTTGCATGGTTGATCTGGCATTTGGAACTGTTTACGTATTTTTCTTCATTTCTGCACATTGATATTCTTAGACACATCAAATTGTATTTTAGAAATCCCAGTTTTGGCGTTTCATTCATCCTTTAAAGGAAGATATATTTAGAAGTGTTACAGAAGGATATGTAGCCAACACAAAACCGCATTCATGTTTTGTTCCTAGTTGGGGAAAGGAACTCATTTGATATTTCTTGTGAAAACATCTCAGCCAGATGTTATATACTTGATGTTGTCCTTGTGCCTATATAAAGCTTGTTCTTTCTACTGATTTGGATTAAAACATGTATGTAGTGCTGTATTATGTATGTTGCTGTCCTATAAATATGCATTGTTGACATTAATTAATATGGATTGGATCATGTCTCTTTTTTGTGGGGGGGCACCAGACAGTTGCCCCCCCCATACTTCCCAAAAAAATAAAAGTTTTTATGTGTAGATGTTTCCCCCTCGGAGGTGTTGTAAGTGTATTTATTTTAAAGTAGAATTTTTCTCCCAATTTTTGTGGGGTATTTCTTTTTTCCTAGTGTTTTCTAAAAGATAAGTTTCCCTCTCTGGTTTAATTCACCAGTTTGGAAAACGTCATCTTTTTTTAACAGTGACCCTTGCCAAAGGGTCCCTATGTCCTGTGTGTGCTATCTGTATGGTGCTATAATGTATGTATGCTATAGATGTTTGTGTGAGGACGGCATAATGATCATATTCTTTTAGAGTTCTTTACAATTGAATTTTTATTTATTCCAATATTTGATTTTATTTGATCTTTATCAGTTTTGAATTTTTTATAAGAAACGGTGTGATAAGGAAAAATAAAAAAAAAAAAAAAATAAAGCCTAATGTTTTAATGAGTGCAAGATTTATGTGTAGTTTCTTATTTTAGTTGGTTTGAAAAAGGAGGTTGGTGGTAAAGCCAGTCCGTGAGGTACCACAAGTCTTTATTTATTTTGTAACTTGCTTCTCCCCACTAGACTGGCCTTACTCCAATTCTACTCCTCTATTTAGGATCATGTATCAAACGTTTTTGCACTAGTCACTGTACATGTATGGTGTATGATAGTTTATTACTACTTGAAAAATTCACTTCCTAGTGTTATGTCCGGTCCTAGTGAGGGAAGGAAATTGTTCTGGCAGAGTTGTACTGCTGTGTTTAAATAAGTGAGATCATAATGTCCTATAGTGGGAAGTAGTGTTGCATAATACAGGGCTTACAAATTTTAAAAAAAAGGGCAAGCTGGCTGGAAAATGAAACTTCCCATGAGGGATTTGACCTGCCCAAAAATATGACAAAAAATTATCACAAATAAAATTTTAAAAAATATGGTGAAATAAAATATATGATGTTTGAAGGAAATTGCATTATATTCATTTTTGCAAATATAGAACTTTCATTTTCTTTTTATCTTTGCACCTTCAAACAATTTGTTGATGATAAAAGTTATTAGAAGAGATTAATGTAAATAGTACATATGGATATGTAGATGAAGAGAAAAGAAAAGAAATGTTAGAATGCAAATCAAGTTAGAAGGGCAACTGTGCAGAATATTTACACTTATACAAATAGATAAATGGGCAGGTACATGTATGGTAGAGCTCGGTACAATGAAATATTTTATACCGTGGTATTTCAGAACATACTGCAGTTGTATTATGGACCAACAATTTAATGTTCTGGGGCAGGGGCCTGACATCTTTTTGTTTAATTTCCTTCTGTCAGTAGTGGGGAAAAATGATCTTGCTGTGGTTTATAGCAGAATAACGTCACATTCAATCCTTGATACTATTTTGGAAAAAATATGAATTATCTTGTGATTGAAAGAAGAGAAAATATTTCATCTCAAAAGCAAATCGAATCCCCACTGCCCACCCCCTAATTAAATCATGGCCAGTAGTGAATACCTTATATGAGATGAATTTGCTATATGTATGTTAATTTTTGTATACACTGTAACATAAAAACTGTAACTAAAGTGGAATGATTAGGCTTGCACTAGAGTTGATACTGTCAAAACGATCATACTGATATTAGAGAGCGTACTGCTAAAAAATTTTTTTTCAGTTTTGTGTAAAAAAATGGACTACCAGTGAATGTGTATGACTCGTACATTTTGTGTAATTAATAATAAACGACCAAAATCTGTGTTGGCGTCTTTTCATTATAAACATAGTTTAAAATACTATGGTATGGTGAATCATCTTTTCTGTTTACTGTAGAACTGCAACAGAGTCATTTCAACCAAACTAAGTCAATTCACAATTTGTTTCCTCACCTTGACTCATCTCAAACATTCCATGATGATGCTACTTATTCTCTTTGTTAAATGTCGTACCTATCCATTACCGTAATTCAAGATCAATAAAATAGTCACCTACTGGTAAATAATCACCAGATGGTATAAACAGCATACCTTCCAGTTTGACAATAAACAATAATAGCACCTGCTACTATTTGCAATAGATTCTGGAAATGTGAAATTCTTTCGAAGTTGACTCGTCTTCAGTAGCTCAGAATCCAACTGCAACAGCAAATCAGGCCCATCTATGGCAGTTTAAGATTTTGGTAAACACAGCAACATTGCTGCTCTTCATAAATTAGTTACTTAATTGAAGATGCAGATTTTATTATGTCGATCTTGTTTTCTTGTTATTATATCATCTTTAAACTTCATAAAATGTAGCTGAAATGTGAAACTTTCTATATAATTGACATTAGACTCTTTTACTATCTTGAACTTGGTGTGTTGTTTGATATAGGAAACGAGTCATTTAAAATATTACTGCAACATGGTAATACAAGTAAAAATCAAATTTTTTAACATGCACATATATTAATACCCCACAAGGGGGTTGCTTGGTAGGGAAAAATTTGGATAACCCACATGCTGTATTTGCTAATTTATGGTCCTGTGGCAAGATCTCAGAGTATAACACTTGCAGATCATAAAACGTTATGAACTGACAATGACCTCACTCTAAAAATTTTGGAGTTGCCATGGGCAAGTACCTTGCAAACTTGAGCTTGCCTGAGTCAAATGTGATCTTGTCCCAGGTATCAGGTAAATGGATTTTGTAGACTCCTTCATAATATTCTATATAACTTTTAGAAATATTTAAGGTGAAAGAAAATGTTAGTATTGTTTAACCATTCACTTAAATATTTGTTACTTTGACCTGATTCCATCAGCAAACAGTGTACAGTTCACAAGAAATAATTTGGTTGCAACATGGTGGGGCAAGTCTTGTGTTGATATTACATGTAAACAAACCGAGAGAATGTATTTCACACAGTCACATAATAGGTCATCCATGCTGTAGAAGAGTAACAGAAATGGATAGATTAGTTATCTCATGTCTAACATGAGGGATGACTAATACTTGTGTCTTGCTAACCATATTAGAATAATACATCTTGTTCTCAGTAAAGTGGAACATGTCATTTTGCATTGAAGGTATTATTTGTACATGAACTCATTATAGATTTATCTTGGCCACCTATCATAGTATGGACTGACCTTAGTTGGCCCTGCATTGAAGGGGTGATTGCATTTAACATTATAAGTTAATTTCAGTCACCTATTGTAGAATGGATTGACCCCAGTCACCTGTTGTAGAATGGACTGACACTGATTGACCCTGCATTGAAGGGGTGAATTTATTGCATATAACATTACAAATTAATCTCAGTCTCTATTGTAGCATTGACTGTCCCTGATTGGCCCAGCTTTGAAGGGGTAAATAATTGCATATAACATTATAAATTAATGACAGTCACCTATTGTAGAATGGACTGACCCTGGTTGGCCCCACATCAAAGGGATAAATTATTGCATATAATTTCTATGATATTCACAAGGCTTGTTGAATTCATTATAGATCTTGTGCAATAACAGACTGTATAAAGGTATATTTAAGATCGACTCTCTGAAACACTTTCATATCAAGATATATAAAATGGCTGAAATTTAAAGGTGTAAGACTGAATACATGTATGTGAAACACTTTCATATGAAGATATTCAAAGGGTTACAGTTGAAGTGGGTAAGACTGAATACATGTATGTGAAACACTTTCGTGTCAAGATATTCAAAGGGCTACAGTTGAAGTGGGTAAGACTGAATATGATCTGCTTTCATGTCAAGATATATAAAAGAGCTGAAGTTTAAGTGTAACTAAGACTGAATATTGTTACGTATATGTAATTAAATTGCTTGTGTGTTAGTTTTAAACTTCTTTTTTATCTTTTTTTGTTTCATTATATTTTATTGTAATGATTATTTTCACAGGATTCGATATTTTTTCCAGTAAATTCAGTTTGTATAGAATGTAAAAGATGTTGCATTAGCACTATTTTTAGCTCACTCTGGTTCATAGATTTTGTAAACATCGAGTTAAAAAGATTGGCTGTTACCAGGGTCATTTTCTGATTGCATGATGGCTCTAATTTGTAAACAACTTTTTTTTTTTAATTTTATAATAAGATTCGCTGGGTTCTTCCATGGCTGACGTGCCTACCGGTTGTGCGCTTCTATTGCGATGTTCAAATTTGTATCACGTAGCCTGTCACGTGAAGCACCATGTGATCTAAAACCAAGGCTTAAAACAGCCACTTTGTACTAGTTTGAGTGAGTTGTATTTTAAATCTTGAGGGCTCAAGAGGTTTCAATTGTTGTTGCCAGTTTGTATTTGAAGTTATCTATTTCTTGGATTTAATAATTTATTCTCTAGAAAACTAAACAAGTGTACTTTTTTTATAAAAAGTTCTGGGACAAAGAAATTCAGTGGAAATTTATTCTGGAATTCTATACGGAAACATAAACTGTGATTCAGTCGAGGATCTGTTACCATCAGTACAGACATCATCTGATATCATCGCCTCCATATTGGAATTTCATCGAGATTTGAACCCGGATTCTATTAGAATTGTTTAGTGATAGGACTTGTAGTTTTCAATCTTAGGATTAAATTTTGGATTATATTCACAAACCGTAAGTCCTATTTCCAATTATTTCTAGGGAAATAAATTATTTTGTTAAAATATACAAAGCTTGTTGGCTTCACTCTTTTTTGTTGTTATTTTTGTACGAGCCTACATGTAACAATATGTGAGGTGCTTTCATGTGAAGATAAACAAGAGGCTGAAGTTCCATAAAAATATCTTAATTGGTTTAAAATTGATATCCATACATAGTTACAGGTTACTTAATTTTTCCTTGCCATGACCTTCACAATTAGCAAGATGCTGAATTATGGTATGTAAACACACTCTCTTGTAATGAAATATAACTTGTTTAAGACGCTAATCTGATATTAAATAAAAACAGAGACCAAATTTCTGTCTTTAAAATCCATTGGATGGCAAAATATATGATTAATTTGATGCAGTCCTTGCTGTTTTCAGTAGTTCATGGGGGGGGGGGAGGAGATTGAAGTTCATGCAGGTGTCATTGTGCCCATCCCTGCACTCACCATAGATACTGGATGTTACTGTTGTCCAAACTTCCCTGCTGGATTCTCTGAGTAAACTGTGGTCAGAACGGAGTTGTTCGTAATGACCATAATGTTAGCATTGTCAGAACTGCATCTGATGCAGTTTGATCACAAGATATGCTTGTCTCTATAGAAAAATGAATATATTGACACAGAAGAAAGCAAAAACCAACAGGTTTTATAAAATTCAAAAAAATTTTATTTCCCTAAAATACAAAGTGAAAATTTAAAATCAAATAATTTGCGATATTGTGAATTAGGTCCCAAATAATCGTAGAATTTCTAATACAAGTCCTAATGTTTAGAGTTTTGAATAAACTATCATGGTATTTTGAAATAAATCCAATGCAGAAAGTACTGATGTGCCTGTAGTAGTAATAATTTGCCAACAGTCTTTTGTTGAATCACAGTAATATCCAAGAACATATCCTTGTTTAAATTTCACTAAATTATAGTCTCTATTTTAGATGAGCACTTTGTATTTCCATTGAATAAATAATTTGAATAAATAAATTCCAGTCCAAATGAAATACTGGACAAAACAATAAGGGTTATGTTGGAACCTTCCAGTCCAATCCCAGCATATTTATACTGGTTAGGATATATATAGAGATGCCATCTCATTTGGTTTAAACCATAAAGTATAGTTTTTGTATTTTACATGTGTACAGTTGTGGTTTTCTTTTTTTTTTCCCGTCCTCCCATTATGATTTCTTTGTCTTGTAGTTGTTTCTAATGTAATATCATATATAAGGTATGAGAAATAAATATAGATTGATGAATTCATACTGTACCACTACATGTGGACTCAAACACAAAACATTCATCCTGTACCACTAACCAAGCGGGCACCAACACAATGCATTCATTCTGTACCAACACATAAGGATAGAAACTATAGATAGAATAATGAAACCACAAAATATACGAACTAGCTATGCCAGTCTCCATAACTGGAAAAAGAAAAGAAAATGAAACAAGCAATCAACAAAGCACGCACCAAAAAGCAAAAGACTAAATGGCAAAAGACACTAAACAACACCAAAAGAAAGTAATGTAGGGGAAGAAGGCATGGAAACTAGTCCATAGGACAAAGAGCCTGCTGGGAGAGAAGTACAACAAAACCAAAGGCAACCTTGTTTAAAATTCTTATCCAAAATATGCATTTTATATTTATTTCTCATACTCTGTATGATATTACATTAGAAACAACTACAAGACAAAGAAATCAGAATGGAAGGTTTGGGAATTTGCTATTGGTCTTGAACTAGGGAATGGGATCAGATCGGTGTCCTTCTTCCCTAAGACACAATTAATCCTTATGGGATTTACACCCTCCACCTCAGGGTAATTGGTCCCTTTTGCCCTCTTGGGCTTATGGACCCTAAACCTGGAGTAAAGGTGATGTTGTGGCGCATGTCCCGCGATCACCTGCTGCACAGGTGGTATCCACCAGGAAGGCTGCAGAGATATTACCATCCAGCAATAACAAGCAGTCTTGTCTTCATCCTGGAATTTCTATAACACATTGAGCCCCTACTCACCAAACCGTCAAGTACAGGAAATGGCACAGAGTGCTCCTATGTCACCTCCCAAAAGGACATAGTGGTGACAAACAAGGAACCAGTTTAAAGGGCAGAGATTGATGATGATTCAAAATTTCCCACTTTTTTTGGTACCATCAATGCTTTAGGAGTAGAATACAGGAGAGTGATCATTCAGGACCCTCCAGGCTGCCCCTTTCTGCCAAAGGATGTGCACCTCTTCCCTTAATTTCACCAGATTGAACTGAAAAATGTTGGTGGGGTGGGCTTGATAGAAGACTTGTTCCCTGAAACTCTTGTTCACAGTAGAAAGGACACACCTATTGTCCATGATGCTTGGCCAAGTCGCAAAAAGAGGCCTAGGCAAGCACCTGTGGGAACTTTTGGGAGTGGAATGCATGGTGGGATAGGGTGTGAGCCCTAGGGCCATCCCCCTTCCCAATTCCTACCTTGGGAAAGGAAGATGGGTAGGGGTACTTTGTCCTAGAGGCTGTTTGGTGACTTCCATGTTAAGGACCTGACTAGCAAGGAGGGGGCCTCGTTTGAGGTTGAACATTAGACTGACTGTGTCAGTTTGAAGAATTTAGCAGAAGGTCCCTGGGAGCAATTCACATTAGTATGCTTTCTGGCCAATGAGATGGGCCAGGAGCAGGTGTGAAGGATCTATGTTGATGATTATTCAGATCTTGTGAAACTATGCTGCCACTATTTCATGGTGGATTGCCACCACAATTAGGAGAATGTATCAGTCACTTACAAATCGAGACCTCTCACTCGCCCAAGAGATTCAAGCCTGTTGCTACATCATGGGCCTACCTTAAACATGCTTCCATGGAGGACATCATGAAGGCAGCATTTTGGCATTTCCATACTCCCTTCTTTTTGGCCTCAGCTCAACAAAGCAGGGGCATTTTTTTTCTGGGTAATGTATTACTGCTATTAAAATGTAGTTTTTCAGGAGATAATACTAATTTTAATTATGCAATAGTTACCCATTTCTATTGTCAAATGCCCTCTTCACACCTTGCACTGATGTTCTAGTAGAATCATTGTCTTTGGAAAAGATGACGGTTCTATGCATAACCCAAGCCAGTTGCATTATTGGTTTGTATCATACTGATAACTCTCGACTCTGTGAAAGAATGTACAGTATTCACATTAAATGGACAGTGGTTCTTTGGCATGAAAAGGCAAAAGCTATACAGTAGTAATGGTAAGTATTGCATAATTAAAGTTACTTTTACCTCCCTAAAACACTGCAGTTGTATCTTCAAACAATTAGCAACAAAGTTAGGTAGGCAGCCCCTTAGACCTACAGTAGTTTGGATAGGTAGGCAGCCCCTTAGACCTACAGTAGTTTGGATAGGTAGGCAGCCCCTTAGACCTACAGTAGTTTGGATAGGCCATTCATTATGCTGTACTTCCAGGTGGTGTTGTGAGCTTTCTCCAGGTCCAAAAACGATAGCTGTGTTCTTTCTTTAAGAAAGCTTCACTAATAAATGCTTCATGTCTAATGAGATGGTATGTTGTTCTTCTCAGATATCTGAATCCATGTTAAATGTCTGATAATTCAGGTATCTGAATGCATGTTAAATGTCTGATAATTCAGGTATCTGAATCCATGTTAAATGTCTGATAATTCAGATATCTGAATCCATGTTAAATGTCTAATAATTCAGATATCTGAATCCATGTTAAATGTCTGATAATTCAGGTATCTGAATGCATGTTAAATGTCTGATAATTCAGGTATCTGAATCCATGTTAAATGTCTGATAATTCAGATATCTGAATCCATGTTAAATGTCTAATAATTCAGATATCTGAATCCATGTTAAATGTCTGATAATTCAGGTATCTGAATCCATGTTAAATGTCTGATAATTCAGATATCTGAATCCATGTTAAATATCTGATAATTCAGGTATCTGAATCCATGTTAAATGTCTGATAATGGTTTGTTGAATTTCAAGATATCAGAGGAGAATATCATTTGTCATTTATTCCATAGTTTTTCAGCTTGATAATGAGACTGTAGTTAGAAGGGCCAGTTTAGTCCTTTTCAGGTTTGCTTATGAGCAATGCTATTCAGGTGTCAGGTAAATGTTTCATTACTTGATAGTGGATAGCACCAGGTGTCAGGTAGATGTTTCATTAGTTGATAGTGGATATCATCAAGTGTCAGGTAAATGTTTCATTAGTTGATGTTGGATATCATCAGGTGTTGGGTAGATGTTTCATTACTTGATAGTGGATATCATCAAGTGTCAGGTAAATGTTTTACTAGTTAGTAGATGTTTCATTAGTTGATAGTGGATGTCATCAAGTGTCAGGTAGATGTTTCATTAGTTGATAGTGGATGTCATCAAGTGTCAGGTAAATGTTTCATTAGTTGAAATTGGAAATATCAAGTGTCAGGTAATTGTATCAATAGTTGATAGTGGATATCATCAGGTATCAGGTAAATTTTTCATTAGTTGTTAGTGGATATCATCAAGTGTTGGGTAAATGTTTTATGTGTTGATAGTGGATAGCATCAGGTGTCAGGTAAATGTTTCATGTGTTGATAGTGTATAACATCAGGTGTCGGGTAAATGTTTCATCAGTTGATAGTGTATAACATCAGGTGTCGGGTAAATGTTTCATGTGTTGATAGTGTATAACATCAGGTGTCGGGTAAATGTTTCATCAATTGTTACTGGATATCATCAGGTCCTGCTGAAGTTCCATAGCCTTGATCAAGACACTGTTGTAACTATCAGAAATTGAAGGGTTTATTATAATCTTAAGAATTAGTTGATTTTGAAATTTAGAAGAAACTTTTCTTTCAAGTTTTTACTTGATGGAAATGTCATAATAATTCTCATGTAATGTGTTTGTTGAGGATGTTTCTACTAATGTATGTTAGATTTCTGTTATGGTAATGAGCATTTCATCAGATTTCTTTACCTGTTTAATACAGCTGCATTGATGTTTGTGATTGATGTTTTGTGCCATATTCCATACTGCTTTGATGTTTGTGATTGATATTTTGTGCCATATTCCATACTGCATTGATGTTTGTGATTGATGTTTTGTGCCATATTCCATACTGCATTGATGTTTGTGATTGATGTTTTGTGCCATATTCCATACTGCATTGATGTTTGTGATTGATGTTTTGTGCCATATTCCATACTGCATTGATGTTTGTGATTGATGTTTTGTGCCATATTCCAAACTGCATTGATGTTTGTGATTGATGTTTTGTGCCATATTCCATACTGCATTGATGTTTGTGATTGATGTTTTGTGCCATATTCCATACTGCATTGATGTTTGTGATTGATGTTTTGTGCCATATTCCATACTGCATTGATGTTTGTGATTGATGTTTTGTGCCATATTCCATACTGCATTGATGTTTGTGATTGATGTTTTGTGCCATATTCCATACTGCATTGACATTTGTGATTGATGTTTTGTGCCATATTCCATACTGCTTTAATGTTTGCCAGTGATTCATATCATATTCCATGCTGATTTAATAGTGGAGCATGAGTTAAACCTAGAGATATAGGAATACAAGAGATTATTTCCTATGCAGCAGGTGAAAAGAATAAAAGAACAGAAGAAATGGACTCATTGTATATTCCTATAAATTCGTTTTGGCATATGAAACACAAGTCACTTCTTGTGACTATTGTTTATTTTAGAAAATTAGAAATGTTAAATTGTTCTTTCAACGTAATTTTGAGAGATTATTTTGGCATCTGTTATTGAGTAATATAACTGTCCTGATTGTTCTTTCAGTTCTAATGAAGTCAAAACAAAAATGTCAGTGTGCTTCCTGTTCCAGAAGGGCAGCAACTCTTAGCAGACCAAAGGAGGTTAATCTCACACACCTGAAGTTCCCCAGCCAGTCTTGTGCATAGCAAATACGTGAAGATCCAGGAAAAGGAAAATGGTTGAAAACAAACGAGCAGCATGTTATATGAGGCTTTTTAAATTTATGTTATGCATAAGAGAATTAAAAGAAGTTCTTATTTTTGCATTCACATTTATAGGTGTTGAATTATCAGCCCTTTGCACTGAAGTTATAAAATTTAAATGAAGATCTTTGATTCTTTAATCTGTCCATTTTTTGTTTGATTACACAGAATATATTGAATGCTTGTACTGGAAACTGTTTTGTACAAAATCAGTGCATTAAAATCTATTATCGTTGCAGTCAGGGTCTACTGAAAAAGCGGTATTTAGACTAATTTCTTACAGTGTCCAGCTGAAAAATATCAACCAGATGCATGAAAATTGTGCATTGCATTTTCAGGACATCATTATTATTCATTAAATCCTGCTTTTATTAAAAAAATTATCCACTTTTTTTTGAATAGTGGAAAGAAGTTTCCCATGAAATTTTACCTTTTTTTCGAATGGTGGAAAGAATTTTCGATCAAAATTTTCCATTCAAGAATAGACCCTGGTTACAGTTTGTTGCCAATATTGAGCATGGCAGCCTTACAGGTTTTAAAAATTTTGAGCTTTTGTACAACATTGTTGACAATCTAGCTTATGCTGTTGTGCCATAAGAAATAATAGTAACTTTTATATGGGTTAAGCTTAGCCTGTGTCACTGGGTCACCTGACTACTTCATTTCTTTCATTGTCATGCTATGTAAAGACAAACAAGGAAGAAGGAAGAAAGTTAAAAAAAATGAGACATTCCAAATTTTGGAACTCTAGTTGGTGCTGTAAATTAAACTAAAACAAAGCATACCAATTAGTTGTTTTTTTTTTTTTTTGTTTGTTTGCATTATATATACAAATTTCTATGATGTAAATACCTGACATGGGGTACAGGTGGAGTACAGGGTATCAGAAAGTATACCATGAAATGGCCCCTGACTGATATCTCCAAATTTCTCCTGGCAGTCAGGTCTTGGGTCAGTGTTTAATGTGCTTGTTTTTATCTTTGGGAAAATTTTCTTTCTCCTTTGCTGCATCCTTTTGGAAACTGGGATTCACTCAGGCCATGATACATATATGTAACTTTGGAGGACCATAAAGCACATTTGTTATTAAAACTTCTCAGCAAAAAAAATATCCTGTTTAATTTTTATTTCGTCTACGTACATTTAAATATCTAACTTCCATACCTTACCATGCAAATATATATTTTTTATTTAATGAGAAGCCTTTTCTTTCATTAGTCCCATAGTATTTTTCAACATACTAAATGCATGTAGTTAAAATATTAATTTTAATTAACTTCTGACAAAGAAAAATTGAAGTACCAAAATTCCATAACTAGCTTGATAATGCTCACTTTGTGTTTTTTTCTATGATTGTACATATTTTAAAGAATGTTAATTATTGGCTGTTTTAAAGATTTGCAGTTTATGAAAGCTTTTAAATTAGAGTTTGATGACTAATTTGCATTTAGCTGATGAAAGTTAAGGGACACAACTCTGATGGAAGCAAAATAGAGTAATGTGATTTTCACATGATATGAAGCTCTAAAGGGCTTATATTACCAATTACTTGAAACCATTATTTACAGGTTTATTTCTCAATTGATATTGGCTTGTGCTATTATTAAGTTACTATTGAGTAAAACATAAAACTGATAAAATACAGTCTATGGGACCATAGCTATTCATTTTCATTATTGTACATGTACATTAGAAAAAAGTATGTTCTCTGTTGTGTAGCAGTTTTTGATAGCTGAAATTTATAACATTAACAGTATCAAAATGAAAACAGCATTATTATTTATTTTAAATGCTTTTATTGTGCTAATTAAGGGTTTTGTTGGAATCTTTCATGTTCTTATACCAAATGTTTGATCTTTTTGTTTTTATGTTTCATGTTTCTAAAGAAAAATGTAATTTTCAATTTATTAGTTTAAAACCTAATTTATTATATAACTTTATCTTGAATCGATTGTAAAATAATCAGAATTGATTACTGTCTTCTAGCAATTGTAAAATAATAAGATTTGATTACTGTCTTCTAGCAATTGTAAAATAATAAGATTTGATTACTGTCTTCTAGCAATTGTAAAATAATAAGATTTGGTTACTGTCTTCTTGCTCTCTTGGAGAAAAAAAATATCCTAAAGAAAATTCAATATAAATTATATTCATAACTTCAGGTTTAATTGCTAATTTAAATTGCATCTTTCCCTTTATGGACATGTGGCATGTAGTTTCAATTCAATTTTTCCCAACAGGTTATGTACCTCTCTACAAATGATATATCGAAAGACCCAAAGAAGAATGATCTTATTGTAGAAATAACAAGATCACTACCTCAAATAGACCAAGCGACAAAATGATCTTACTGCAGAAACAACAAGTTTAGCAAATTTAAGCAAAAAAATTAAAAAAAAGAAAATGTCATTTATTGCATACCACAAACATTTGATTCCCCTACAAAGTAATAATTGACACTATTTGCTTGTTCATTGGAAAATACTTTATTTGGGTCCATGGAATTTGTTAGGATTAAAAAGTAAAACGAAAAGAAAATAGACCCTAATATGCCAATGCAAAATAGACCCTGATATGCCAATGCAAAATAGACCCTGATATGCCAATGCAAACTAGACCCTGATATGCCAATGCATCATGCGATGACAGATCAAGGTCTGTTTCATTTTCTGTTAGATCCTACTTGAAGATGAGTACAGTAGTATATGGTGAACCAGCCTCTTGAAGATGAGTACAGTAGTATATGGTGAACCAGCCTCTTAAAATGGGAAATGTGAATTTTGAAGACCTGGATACAATCTGGTCTGTTAAATCTGCCAAAGATGTTTTTATCAAAATATGGTTAAGATTATTAATGATCTGCACTAGTTTTTCTGATCACTGTAATTTGGATAGTGTGAAAATGCTGGGTCCAACAAATTTTCAAAATTAGATGGTAGCTGAGGAGGCAGTGTGCTAAAAGAACCAGGTAGCCTGCATGTAGGTTACATTCGGTACCTTTAAAGATTGACTTCATTTTAAAACTTTCATTGTTTAGACTTTGCAAATTCTTTATCATGAGTCATTTAAAATTTATCTCCTTTTGTGAAATATTGCTAATAGTTTTGTAGTAAAAATGTAGCACATCTTACCAGGTCATGTAGCAGACTGCTTGGTTACCTGAATTCAACATAATATGGCTGAGACCCAGCATTCACTTGGTTACCTGAATTCAACATAATATAGCTGAGACCCAGCATTCACTTGGTTACCTGAATTCAACATATTGTAGTTGAGACCCTGCATTCACTTGGTTACATGAATTCAACATGTTGTAGCTGAGACCCAGCATTCACGTGGTTACCTTAATTCAGTGTATTCTAGCTGGGACCCAGCATTCAATTGGTTACCTGAATTCAACATATTGTGCAGTAGCTGAGACCCAGCATTCTCTTGGCTACCAGAATTCAACATAATGTAGCAGAGACCCAGCTTTCACTTGGTTACCTGAATTCAGCATATTGTAGCTGAGACCCAGTATTCTGTTAGCTGCTGCACTCTGAGCAAAATATTTGTCAGATCTAGAAACAGAAGTTATTTAGTAGATTTGATAGGTGTGGAACTAGGATGCAGATTTTACATTACATGGGTACACAATTACTCCATCTCATTTTCATGTATGCTACATGCATGTTGATAAACAGTTAAATAATTGTGTTTTGTCAAAATCTCCACTTTAGTGAGTAAATTTAGTTAAATCCCCACTTGCACTTAAGGGAGGTAGACATTGACCCATCTGTCACACTTTTGTAAGTAAGATAACTCAAAAATGTTTAGTCACACCTAAGCTTATATTTAGATACCTTAATTGGGTTCCAAGATGTCTTTAAACTCAGGTGACTGATCTTAGTTTTCAATTCATCTGCACATTTCAGACTTACTTACAATTAAGCGAAAAGTGGTTGATGAAGCCAAATTGAAATTTGTTAGGTCAACACATCTTAGGTCAAGGTCACTGTGAGTGAAAGGAAAAAAAACATTGTTTCCCCTAAATTACTTATACATTGTGATCTTTTCACACACATCACTTACTCTTCTATTCAGTACATGTACTCTTGAAATATAGCTCTATATCTCATTGAAACCATGAGATATTGTTATAATCGTATCTCATTGAGACCATATGAGATATTGTTATAATCTTATATCTCATTGAGACCATATGAGATATTGTTATAATCTTATATCTCATTGAGACCATTTGAGGTGTTGCAAAATCCATATATCACATTAACACCATTGAGATATCGATATTATCATGCACACTGTATTCTCATTGAGACCATTTGAGATATTGCTATGAGACCAATGTATCTCACAGAAACCATTTATAGTCCATGGGTGCATGCCATCCAGCACTTGTTTATACATGTCATTTACATTTTGTATTAATTGTGTATCAGTATAGTCCAAAGATGTTCAATTGTTATTGATGCAACATGCATGTACAGTCTAATAAATATTCAGTAATATAATGAAATTTAGCAATAATCTGTACATGACCTCCAACAATTTTTTAAAAATATTAATAATGCAGTGTTTATATCATCAGTGTACCAGTATTTGTAATAGTGAACATAATTTTATCCTTGGCTTGTAACATTTTTAGTTTTTCGGGTGTGGAACTATTTTGTAACTGCAAAATTTTATGTCTACACCTTTCCTTAATGCCTGTGATTTTGATGTGTGCACCATTAATAATGAAATTTACAAATACTGTCTTTTATGAATGGTTACCTTGAAAAATCCTTGTAAACAATTTCTTAAAAGCAACTCTTTAGAACTGAAGAAAGAATGTTAGCCATTAGTTTTATACCATCATGATTACAGTTGTAAATTTGCATTACTGCGACTAAATTTAGTACATTCTATATTTTTTTTTCATTTTTCTATTTAGTATTAACTGACCACTTTGCATACTTTGTAGTTATTCAGTTTGACATTGCAATTATTCACAAATATACAAATTTATATATTAAAGAAATCTCAAATATAAAAATTCATATAATTTTTCCCCATCTACTTGCCCACCTTTTTTCAAGCCAGTTACAGGAAATGCAGAATTTTGTTCTTTTCGGTTGGTCTGTTAATACCTATATAAGAATTTTTTAATAAAAATAGAAGCTATTCTCTTTATCACATAGATTTTTCACATACATTCCTTGAAAACAAATATCACACAAATTCAAATAGGTATACAATAACTTATAAAACATTGTCCATACAGTAGAGTGGTTACAAATTATATAAGACATTTAGAATCCTTTTTTCCAAGGGCAGAGTGGTTACATATTAAAAACATTTAAAGTCCTTTAGTGATAGAAGTATTTTAGGATTAAAATTTAAAACCTGTCTGATGCCTTTTCACTAATTCAGTTTGCAGTATATTTGTTGGAGAATATAAGAACAGATTTTTAACTGAGGAAGAAAGAACTAAAAATAGCACATGTATTTTTGTGTGATTCAAAGTCAGTAGATGGATGGAAATAAGTTTTGCAACAGATAACATTGTAACTAATAAAAATGTAACTTCTAGAATTTATTTACTTTTCATGTTACAAATTCATAGAGATGAACAAGAAATGATTAACAAGGATATATGTGTATTCATCCAGGAGTTATCTCCCTTGTATAATGCATTTCCATTTGATGAAAGATAAATGATAAACTGTGCTAATTGACATGCCTTGTTACTTAGATAGTAGTTTAAAATTTATGATCTATTATCTTTAAAACATGGCTTCTTTTTGGTACAAGAAAAATTGTATTAACCAATGTGATGCATGCTTTGAACAAAAGATAATGTAACAGAGTACTAATAAACCTTGTTTATTTTTTCACTGTTTGTATTGATGTACTCATGTTAATCAGTAGACATCATTCATAGGCAAGATAGTAATGAAATGAGGACATGCAAGATATTGGTAATGAAATGAGGACATGACATAGTGGCAATGAAATGAGGACATGACAAATAATGATAATAAACTTATTAGGTTATTTTGCTTAGCCTGTTTCATAAATGAGACTTGAACCAAACTCTTGGAGTTTTCTTGCAAACCTGGGACTAAAACTACACTGGGTTATATATTTACCTCTCCTTCACTGCTTTGCCATGCATCTCTGCAGTGCTTCTGAGCACTTCACACATTACTGTTAAGTACATGATTTGATTTGTACACCTCAGAGTACCATTATATAAATATAATTTAAGTGCAAAAAATGTACATGCATTTTTAAATTTGTAAAAAAAATACAAAAATATACTGATGTAATATTTCTTTCTTGGGTTGAACATGAGATGCATAGCACATGCGTTTTGGGTTTGATACCTGCCCAGACTATGGTGTGTCCTTGTGAAAGGCTCATGGTATGATGTAGCCAGTAATACACTATAAGTGCTATTAAAACCCCAAAAAGACAAAACAAACATAATTTATTTATGCTCAAGATGCCATTACAACCTACAGAATCAAACAAACATTTTGCCTTTGTGATAGTTGTATTAAAAAATTGCAGTGAAAGTGAATCCTCTGGGTTAATTGAAAATTGTGCTCATTAGTCAATGGTGTACCATTTGGTTATTCACTTTTCTTGTTGTATATCTGCAGATCTGTAATAAAGAACGATAGATGTTCAGAAAGGGCTGAGATACCAATCCCTGTGTAATTTTAGTTACAGCTTAAATATAATGGCAGCCAAGATACCAAGAGATTCTCTTTTACCTTGTTGTTGAAATGAAACATTTTAAAAAATGAACCTTTTTCTTTTCTGGTTATAGTATATATATATATATATATATATATATATATATATATATATATGTATATATATGGGTGGGAGAGAGAAAGTATAGCATCCCGATTTAGACCACCATCTGGACTGGGAAAAGGTGATCTTGATTGACAGATAGTCTAATTTTAGAGGCAAAGATTGCATTTGTACTCGGCAAATGGGAATAATTAAATATAGCTGCTACTGGTCTGTGGTCTTTATAATGGGGCAGTTGCATTGGGAGGTTTTGCTATAGATGCATGTGTGTGTTTGCATGTATCTGTATAACTCTGAAGTGATCTTGGTGATTCAAAATTGTTGAGATATAGTTTTCTGCATGATTGAATCATTTCGAGGTTTCATTTGTTACAGCAATGAATAAAGTCTTCCCGTTGTGTGTTTGCATGACAAGTAAACACAGCCCTGGTTGATGAGCTTTGTATCCAGCCATAACATTTGTTTGAGTTTTGTCCATGAGGGTTGGATGCTCACAAACAAGAAAATTTCAATATCTAATGCAAGAAAAAAATGGGTCTCAGTGGGTGTACATTTCTCTTGAGTGTAGTAAGATGCATCTTAAAACAGCCCTTCTCAGGGCTAACCAGATCTCTAGAAAAGAGGGGCCCCTAGTGGCCGAGTGGTCTAAGCGCTCAGCATTCCAGATCACTGCCATCTCACTTCTGTCTGCATGGTTTTTAGCCTTGGGCTCGGCTAACGTGGGAACATGAGAAAGCCTGCCAGTAGTTTCTCGTGGGTCGGTGGTTCTTCCCGGGGTTTTCCAGGGTTCTTCCTCCACCATTAATACTGGCTGCCATGTATAGCTTATCTTGTGCTGAAAAATGGCATTAAGCCCTTCAACAACAGCAACAACAACAACATTCCACTTGAGAGTGTAGGGAAAGGAACATCAGTGGCATGTACAGCCAGATTATCCCTTGGAAGGAATACATGTGTTGGGAGGTGTAATGACATGAATATTCACATCTCCACAGATAGTTAAAGTAAAATTTAAGGTAACACAACTTGATGGGTCAATTCTTTTTCTTCACATGAAGTGTACGCCACACTCATAACACGACCTTTGTTGGTCATTTCTGTAAATTTGCTGAAGTGGTAAAATAATCAAAAGTATGATCAAAAATCAGACTGCCTTCTATTGGAGCCTACCCATTACTCCTGTCACCAGATGGCATTATTGTACTACAGGATTTCTATACTGGTTCTCTGTTTTGCTGATGAATTCAAGTTTGAAAACAGTGAACCAAATGTGGTTGATGGTACACATATGCCATCCATCGCAAGAGGAGCAAAGTTTGGACAAATTCCATTCAGACTACTTCTCCAAAGCCCACACAGTTGTCTTTAGAGTTTTCACTGTTTATCTTAAAAAACACGGAGAGTGCTGATCAACAGTTGGATTGATTGCAAGCTCTTAACACAATACATTACTACATTGATGTTCTGATGTTATGGTTTTGAAGAAAGATATTATTCATTCCACACAGCATCGCAAATGATATCCATGCCTGTAGCTCCATGAATTGTCAGGTTAGCATCATTAAATGTAGCTGAAAGTAACTAATTAGTTTTATGTATGAAGTATTTCAACACTATTCAAATCGACAAAGAGCGTTACACCTTGCATTAAATAAATGCAAAACAGGATGGTCTGTTTATAACAAATCTTTGTTATGCTGCCACAGCCTGTCGAAGTGTTGATTTGTTTATTAAGGAGTGATCAGCTGTCGTATTAGGCTGTCGTATTAGGCTGTATTTGCCTCCCTTTGATTGCTGTGCAGAATAAAATATTGGCTCTTCCAAAACTTGGGACAGGCATGGTGGATTACTTGTACATAGACCAGTCTTCATTATACCAGTCTTTATTATCAGCATATATTGAATGAATGATGTTGCAATGTATGTCAGTATGACTTCTGTTTAAATCAGTCGTGCACAAAATGAATTTGGTAAGTTTAGCTGCATTTTGAGATGCTGACGTGAAAATCCAATTAGAAACTGACTAGGGGGCTCCCAAGTGGCCGAGTGGTCTAAAGCGCTCACTGTTCCAGGTCATTGCCATCTCACCTCTGTCTGTATGGGTTTGAGTCTCAGGCTCGGCTAATGTGGGTACGTGAGAAAGCTTGCCAGTAGCTTCTCGTGGGTCGGTGGTTCTTCCCAGGGTTTTCCAGGGTTCTTCCTCCACCAGTTATACTGGCCGCCATATATAGCCTATCTTGTGCTGAAAAATGGCATTAAACCCTACGACAACAACAACAACAACAGCAGGAAATTGACTAGGATGTATCTGTTTGCCTTGTATTGGAGTGCAATACACACAGTAGAGTAGTTCCCTCCTATAAGGAGATCTGATGGACACCAGTAAGAGGTCATGTTCTGTTGACTTTGTGGTTCACAAATCAAATCGCAACTTGCAAATGTCTGAAACATATTATTACTAATGATAACACTCCATTACACAAATTTGCAATGTTTTATATGCTACAATACTAAAAATAAGTGGACTGGAAATTCCAAAAGTCACCAAAATAGAAACATTTGTCAGTGTCAGTCAGATCTATTGTAGAGTACTGTGCAGATCTGATTTTATTCAGACTGTGTTTACATTTTATTGGGGTGCATTACACCCACTAGACTGTTTCCAACTATAACACTGTTCAGAATAAAGTCAACCGTGTCATAGGTGATTTTATCTTAACTATGCAATGATGAATGTGTCTTGGTATGTTGCATGTGATCCTGTATTATAAAGTAACAGTGTACAAATATAACTTATCAGGTATGTAGGGATCCCCAATCATACACATGCTGTATCAGGATCCACAACCATTCCCATCAGGATCCCCAATCATACCCATGCTGTAGCAGGAACCTTAACAATACCCATGCTGTAGCAGGAACCTCAACCATACCCATGCTGTAGCAGGAACCCCAACCATACCCATACTCTGGTAGGAACCCCAACCATACCCATGCTGTAGCAGGAACCTTAACAATACCCATGCTATAGCAGGAACCCTAACCATACTCATGCTATAGCAGGAATCCCAACCATACCCATGCTATGGCAGGAACCCCAATCATACCCATGTTGTAGCAGGAACCTCACCCATACCCATGCTTTAGTAGGATCCCCAGCCATATCCATGCTGTAGCAGGAACCCCAACCATATCCATGCTGTAGCAGGGACCCCAACCATATCCATGCTGTAGGATGAACCTCAACCACACCCATGTTGTAGCAGGATCCCCAACCATGTCCGTGCTGTAGCAGGATCCTCAACCATGCCCATGCTGTATCGAAAACCCCAACCATACCCATGCTGTATAAGGATCCCCAACCATACCCATGCTGTTGCACGAATGCCAACCATACCCATGTTATAGCAGTTTCCCCAGCTATACCCATGGTGAATCAGGTTCCCCAACCATAGCCTTGTCATATCAGTATCCTGGATCATACCCATGCTGTATCAGGATCCCCAGTCTTACTAATGCTATGTCAGGATTCTGGACAATTCCCATCCTGTATTAGGATCCACAACTATATCCATGCCATATCACAGTCCTCACTTATATCCATGTTATATTAAGATCTGCCTTATACAGAGACATTTTACAGTGAGAAACTACTGCATATGGAATATGTCAGAGTTTTTGGTATGTACCTTTTGACTGGTCCCACACGTTTACAACATGCTCCACCTATACATTGATGATTCATGTAGTGCGGCATATGTTTGGCCATCAATCACACCTTGGTTAAGTATTGTGCTTAAATATGTTTTCAGACACTTTGATGGGGCACCCATGTGCCTTTAACACACCTTTACTTTTATTAGATTCTACCATTATCAGAGGCAGTATTCTGTAATGTTACACAGTTATTCTGATCGTAATTGTTATGACCTGATAAGACATGAAACATATAGATGTACTCCAGATGAGTAAACTGGTTTTACTTGTAAATTGTTGATGGATATGTACCTTTTTTTTTGTATAATAAATTTGTATCATAAAAGTCATTTGTGATAATTGTATTAGTAACTATTGGTGATAAATCTGTGTAGATCTCTTTGTCCCGTATGGCCCGAAAATTGCAGTAACATTTCTTTTGTTGAGTTTGTGTATAGGTCCGTTATCTCCACTGGTCATAGACCAGAAAAGCTGTTGGGATGGCCTGTTGTCTGTATGTTGCCCATCCTAAGTCCGTTATCGCTACTCTTTCTAAAATACTTACAGGGTGACCATGAAGCTTTTTCACGCACTTCATCCCAAGACCTAGTTTGTCCTAAATGAAGTGCTGCTGGTCACCTAAGCAGCCATCTTTACTATCTTGTTGCAGCTCCTCCAGAATGGGGGGTCATATCAACATGGGATTTTTATGAAAAGACATCGTATTGATATCTAGTTGGACCTAAATGAAAATAGAGATGATCTTATGTCAACATGATCACCACGTAATTCATTTTTAAAATCTCGTGACCATTACTTCTTCTGAATAGAAAGTTCCATCTTCATGGGGTTTCACCAGATGACTTCTTGTAACGTCTAGTTGCCACTAAATAAAATAGTTTAATTTGGACATCTGATATGACAGCCATATCTTCCAGCTTGAAAAATCAAGCTATTGTTCCTCCTTAATGGAGATAGTACAGCTACTCCTTGAGGGAAAGTCATATTAACATTGGGTTTTTTGCACTAGGACATCTTATTACATCTAGTTGGTACAATATGAAAATGGTGCTGATCTGACATTCAATATGGTAACTATGACAACCATCTTAAAATTCTTCCCGCTGATATTTTCATTCAAGTATAGCTGCTTTCGGACTTTTTAACCTTGTTTGAATTCTTGAATTTTAAGGGAACAACATTTCTACCAGAACTCTGGGCAGCAATGTTGGCCTGTTACTACAGAAACACTGGGCAATATCAATGTTACCGTGATCAGTGGCAGCTTGACTGTAAGTCATGGGAATAACCTTAGTGTTAATATAAGTGTTAGATACAGCGAAAATGTCTTTTACATTGTTTACATTTAAACCTGGCCTGGCTATAACAGGAACTGAGCAGTGAGACATGTTTTGTCTTAGGTTAGAAGGTACACCAGATCGTCTTGGTTCACAAGGACCTTTTGAAGATCTTGCTAATGTACCTTGCTGTACCCTGTCTGACCCATAATAAGTTTAACGTGTCAGCTTACTTTGTTTCTACTTGATATATCATTAATTAGGACATTTTATTAAGTGACGGGCTGGATGCTTTGAACCTGTCATCTATGATTGTTTCTATATGATATTCCTGTTCTTTGAGTGCATGGAGTTCTGCTTGCAGACATCTGGTTGTATTGTTCAGATCTTCAGTCATTGCCAAACACTTGCAGTGTGAAGAATTGTACTGCGAAGCTCATGGTTCATCTCTACTACCGGTCAAAACATCTAACATAAACATATTATGTGGTGAATATGGTGTTCTGCTTTGACTCTAAGTCCAACTTAACTGTCGTGATGATGCAATTCACACATAGTACCTTTTAATGATGTAATCATGTTGCTAATAATGTACAACGATTCACCCTCTAAAGATGTTATCAGCCCATAATTATATCTAGCCATTTTGGTCACTAGCGATTGATTCAACTCTACATTTCTCCCAAAAGTGAATACTTTGTACACTTCACTATCTTGAACATGAGCTCTTAAGTTACATAAATGCAATGTTCATTCGTGGCATAATCAGTTAGATTTCTGTACGTGGAAAGAAACATTGCAGGTTCGAACCAGAGAGAACAAAATATTTTTTCTGTATTAATTGGGGAGACAGTCGAGCTTGTATAGTTGCATATATGAACTAAAAGTAAACTTTGATGAATGTATCGACTGATGTTAATTACAACATTTGGACACATAATTTCTTTGAGAGAATGGTGTTTAGGTCTGAAGCATCTTCTGAGCCTTTTAGAATATCGCTTGGCATCCTAGGGGCTCGTCTGGGTTTGATGTTCACGGCGCAAAATTGACATTGATCAATACACGTCATTTAACCGTATAACAATATATGTAACAGCTTAATATTGCATGGACATCTATGATCTCAAGGAATACCATTAATTAAGCATATGAGCTTTACTATCTCCTTTTTTGAAAAAAATCATTATAGTGGATAAAATATGAAATGCACATCGACGACGGACATGCACTTGAAAAAAATTATAGAAGAAACTATGTACGGGAGGTTAGTATAAACATTCCACAGCAAAATATTAATACTTCTTTTACCCGGGTAGCGCGCGTGGTTAGTTTTTAAAAAAAAAAAAAATATTTTTAATGACATTGCGGATGATTTGTCGCCGCCAAACACCTTCCCTGAGTGTTTTTGTGCGTTGAAGTAGACCAACTCGGCCAACCTGGCGCTGCATTCATCTGCAGTTACGGCGGCGTCTTTAATGACTTTCGAATATAGTGATCCTGGACAAACTATTTCCGCAGCTGTCATGGTTTTCATATGGCGACTCATTTTTGTCAGACGTCTCGTTGATAATATTTTTTCCACGAGCACTGACTGGACCTGCCACGAGTGATACAGTACTAATGACTATTCCAACGGGGCTCCTGCGACTGTCACCGCGGCGGCTATTCCAGTCACTCCAAGGGCCACTGCTATATCACATGAGACCTCAATTATATAACTCCTAAATTTGTGTCCATACAGTATACACTGGCGTTTGCTGATCTCGTCGTTGATTGTATTATGTCGATAGGGTCCATTGCATTCTAATGCTGACATTCCAATTATTGACCTGTATTCGGAGTGCCGTGGCACTATGTGCTCAATTACTTGGATATGTATACAAGTTAAATACAAAAGTTCAATACAATAAACGTCGACTGCTTGTGCTAGAATTTTGTCATCCGGGATTTAGTTAAAGACAGTACCTAACCAAACTACTTTCCTCTTTATTCATATCCAGAGGTATTTTCCAGTTTTATTACCCACCACCCTATTTGGATTCAATGAGACGTTCCCTAGTGGCGTATTGAGTACCATTTGTTTTTGTGTGTTCCTTCAATTTCCAAGAAAGCCTCAGCAGGCAGGGAATGCCTGAATGTATTCTCAACCTGCCAATCTATTTGGCCCTGATCGTTTGGTACACGAGCATCATAAGAATAATATTGGTAATCACGCACAGACTCATCTTTAAGTACTGGCGCGTCCATGTCAAGTACACGTTTTAATAGTTTTATTATATTCATGATGATCAATTGGTTGTTCTAGGCGACAGTAAGCTAGCTCGCCGAATCCTTGACAACCCTAATGGCCTTCTCACCGACTTTTCTTTCAGTCAGATTCTATGCTTTCGAGTCACTTGGGCAGTTTTGCTAAATAACCCCTGGACAACATCGCCAAGCCCATCTCGTATTAAGGTCGATAGACGGGCAAGCGGGAATTTACGAACCTGACTGAGGTAGTCGGGTATTGGTGTATGATTGTCATTATTTATTCAATTGCCAGTAATTAATTAATTTAATTAATTCACATCGCCGTGTCCCTGATATACAACCTAACGGCATGCGTTTCTCCACGTATACAAAGTTGATGTCCATCTCGATCTGTCAGTATAAGTACCATTTGTGAAAGAATAGTTTTGCTACCTCGTAGAAACACCAGCTGTGTAGGCACTACAATTATAAGATCACCAGGAGACACATGCGAGGAAAAACTCTGGAGGATATATTCTTGGCGCGCGACACCAGTGCTTGCAGCTAGGCCACAAGCGTCAAGTGTGCTAGCACTCGGTTCATAACTTCAGCAACGGCATCACATGTAAGATTTACCTCGATCTTCGATGTTATGCTAACGATGTCCGGAGCCACATGACGCCAAACGCGTTCTGGAGAATTATCTGCGGTTAGTACACCGACGTTGCTGAGGTTCCAAGCGAGGACCGTGTTGATCGAGGATGCCCCAATGCCGACGCAGTACCAAACAGTGTGTATTTGTATGACTAAGCTTGAAGTTGGATCGTGGACGGTAATTGCGATTTTAGAATCCGTTTTCGATATTTCCTATCCGCTGTTGAAATTCAGCATTGATTGCTTCGATGTCGTAAGTGCTGTAAGGAATTCCAATGACGTGCCAGTCGGGAGGGACTTTCCATGAAAAAGCAAGTGAATTATTTGCTGTTAAACCACCAAAGGGCGCCAATCGAATATTAAGACAACCGTATTAAACACAGAGTTTCACCAGGGCAATTTAGAGCACATGTCCATTCGGCGCCATAATATTGGGAAATATAATATCAAATTCCAGTCTCGTCTTTAAGACCGACACGATCGTGGTCGTGCTCGGAGTTGTTTTTGCGGTCAAGTCGTGAAATCACTGGAGCATTTAAACCTGTAGCGGAATTCATGATGAGAATATCTATATCCTAACAGTCAAGTAATTGTTGGGTGTCAGCGGTTACAGTGATTTAATCATCGTCACCATAAACGTCATCGATTAGCTAGTTGATCAGCGCGAGATGCACATTGGGTTCCACGACCCCACGCGTGTACAAACACTGCGAGGTCGCCGTTGCTTCGTGGGAATTGTTGCCTGCGCGCAAACATCCCATGAGGGCTTCTAATCGATCAACTTGTGCATTTATGCCTACTATAACATTCTCAGGAGAAAGCAGCTGTGGCATGGAACTCTTTTACAGCTGTGGGGTCCTATGGCTGCGCGTGAAACTTTGTTTATTTTTTCTCCGACGGCGATCAACTAATTGGCTACTGCCACGGTACCCCATGCCCGTTGTTTTGCCTGAGTCCGATTTGGGGCCCAGGGGCTCTTGCATTCTGAGTGCATCGTGACATAGAGTTTTTTTCCTGGCAATAAATGCTGACTTGTGCGGGCAAACTCGCTTCTGGCAAAAGCGGGTGCGTTCTCAGAATTTTCTGACGGGCATTATCGCTGAAATTTGGTGCTTTGAGGTCAATTCTGATATATACTCGGGTGGTTCCCCAAGCTCCTTTTCTATTGTTTCGTGTGCTTCTTCGCGTGCTTCTTCGCGTGCTTCCCTGCCTGATTTCTCAATGGTTTCTCTGATTTGTGCTGGTATGTCTGCTGCCTCAAGAGTTCCTTCGATTTGTTCCGGCAAGTCTGCTGTGACGCCTTTTCAACATCACCATGCAATTTGATTGCTCATGCTGCAGCCGCGATTTCCTTCATTAGAATAATCACTGGGAGAAAATGTGTTATTTTTTTTTTTTTTATTTTTTTTTTTTTTTTTTGTGGGGTGGGGTGGGTTTCGAATCCCGTGGTGATATCTTTACGGGCTTGATTGACGCGATTGCAATTATTGTTTGACTGTATTATGTTCTGATAAATATGGCCGTAGTGTCTCCAAGGGCTCTCTTGCTAGTCGTTGTTTTTGAATTATCATTTATATTCACTAAATGTGTTTAAAATATTTAATTAATGCCTACCCGGTATCGTTTGCGTCCACTAGTGCGATTGATGATGACGAATTCGTAGAGACGTTGCTTGTGCATGTGAAAAGAAATTTTTTGAAACGATTGTGATCCTTATCGCCTGAATACCATGTTGTTTGACTATTTGTGTGTGTGTGTGTGTGTGTGTGTGTGTGTGTGAACGTCGTTGAACACCTCTAACATATTGGCTTTATCCTAGATAACTTTCAGGATTTGCGTGTATCGTTTGTTAAGTAAATAACGTCGATGTTTTGTGCTTGCCTCAGGAAAAAATGATTGCAGGGTTAGCTTGTCGCTTCAGCATGACATCGTCTTACACGATCACGTTGTTAATAGGGTGGCCATTTATATTCACTGAGTTGATAGCCTCTACGGGCAGTAGTGCCTCCTCGATATCTCTGACGAATTCAACTACGGGGTCTCCATTGGGCTATAAATCATTGAAATCCTCGAGAACATAATAACACGGCTGATCGTTTGCGGTTGTCGCGACTAAGTATAACTTTTCCCACTTGAGCATCTTCATGACGAGGTTAAGTAGCAACTGAGTCTTACCAGACCCAGAGGGCAATATGATTATCATGTGAATCGAATTTCGTAGCGCCGCATGATTTTTTTTTTTTGGGGTGGGGTGGGGGGGTCCGCTGAAAAACAATCATGATGAATGACTTGTAGGCCGTCAGTTAATAGATTGCTGCCATAGTGATATATTATGTCCATGAGTTTATATTGTCTGCGATGTAAGGACTAAAAGGACACAGTATATGCGCGTGTAGATACCACACAAAATAAACGTCGTGCGACCACATGGCGTTGTGCAAGTTGCGAAGGTAAAACTAAAAATTTATGTCAAGTAAAATTACACATGGCGTTGATATCTCATCCATGCTGCTGGATCCAGCAATTCCATAGCCGCCGTGGGCGAAATACCCAATAGAGAAACCCAATACCCAAATAGAGAAACTTTTACTGCGGTATAGTTACTGTGGTTTTGGGACTCTACTGGATTTTCGATTGGATCCTGGTGATAGTCTGAGATCTAGCGAGAATTCAGTAAACAGAATAGACGCCACATGCTATCATCATGAACTTCGTACAGGAACTGCGACGTGGTACAGCAACCGCGCGCTATTTGACGCGTTAAATATCATCAGTTCATCGACGATGCGAGAACGACTTGTACGATTGTTAATAACAACCGCGATGCTGGCACGGCTGTTAGTGGGACAATGATGACCTGACTGGGATGTAAACACTGAAATGCTAGTATTTTGAATGCTAGCATTGGAATGTTTACACTTTTAATGGAATCAATTTCATACAGTGTCAGTAGTTAATGGAAGGCACAGTAGCGATCAGCAAATTAGCCAGTAAGGCATGCGTTGGTGCAAAATCTTTCCATCAATTGGTCGGTGTG
>JAECUM010059955.1:0-11025 GCA_016617855.1 Megalonaias nervosa
CAATGTTGTTCGATGAATGAGCCTCCAAACCTTTACTCATACTGATGGATTGTCGATCAGTACGCAGGGCTTGTATTATTGCTTACATTTTCCGATACAAACTATGCGAAACAAAAATGATAATGTGTTTGTATTAGTTCCTAAAGTACGTATGGTATGTAAAGGAAAATAATATAGTTCCCCTGTGCAACAGTATCAGTGCATATCGTGGGATGATATACCTGAATAATTCATATGCAAATGGTATAGAGGATACCAAAAAACAAATTACCTTCTCTGAGTAAGCGTCATTCTTATCCATTCTGATTAAAATCATAAACATCTGCAGTACCCTTAGATATAATTTCTTGACCCAACAATGACACAGCATGTACTTCGGAGAAGATGGAGAGTTTTAAAACTTAATAGGTCCTCTTTATCTAGCTTTCCTCAATTGTCAGGCAGAGTATGACTTGACATCTCCACATCATGTTCTTGGATATTCCAGCTGATAGTTAACATGTTTATCTTTGTCTGTCATTATTCGTTATTATCTGATAACTGTCCAGTAGCTGCTAAACAGGACGTGGATTTCAGGTATATTTGATTTATATGTGGATCAAGTGTTAGTAAACTGCAAGGTTAATTAAGACCTAAAGCAAAAATGAATATGAAAGTCTCCGTTACACTGTTTTTATGAATGTTTGTCTGTCTCTCAATTTATCTGTTTGTGGGTTATGTATGTATGTATGTATGTATGTATGTATGTATGTATGTATGTATGTATGTATGTATGTATGTTTGTGGTATGAAACTGTCTGTTTTGCCTTATTGATCTCCTTTGGGGCCGTTCTACCGGTACTTGTCTATACCACAATGACATATTTAGCCTCCACGCGAGCGTCACCTGTTGTTTAATTTTGTCTGCGCCGGTGTTAGCTGCCCACACACGTGATCCGGATATCGGGGTAGAGTCTCGTCCGGCTTGAAGTCCCACAATGTGGACCAAAAACGCAAATCCTAGCCTTTCATTCTACTCTGTGATTGTAGAAACAAAATTCCGCAGAGTGTACTTTTTCAGCACGAGTATGGTAGGGATGAAAACACACTGAAATGAATGAGTTTACCGCATACAGGCAGGCTTTTATTACTATAAGCAAAAAGCTATGTATTTATTTTTTCCCAGTGCTATGCTTGCAATGACTTTATAACAAACGTTTTATACTGACAAAGAGAGAAATATGTTAGTTGAGTCGTGAATATTGTATTGAAGAAATGCTTTGGCGGTTTAGATACAAAATGCTGAGTGGTAACGAAGCTAAATATTGCCAAGGGATACTAAAAGAATTTATGGAGGTTACAAACAGTGTCCTAAACCTGCCAAATCAATTGAATGTTAGAATGTGACCCATAAAGTGAGATCGTTGTGTCGTTTGAATGAATCAAACAGGATCATTAAAGAAGCACAAAAGATATTTTGCATTACCTGTGAACGCCGCCGCGCTGACCGAAACAGAAGCGTCTAACGGTAACGTTTATCGACCCGTAGATATTGGAGCCAATGCTGATTTGATTAAGTCGTTGACCGCAGATACTGCAGGATCTGTTAATGTTAGGAACGCCATAAACTCCAAGTCAGCACAGACACGTACTGGAAATTTCAATCAGGGATTTGACACACGGCGAAATCTAACCGATTCAGGCAATGAAATTTACATGATGCTTCATTTAAGCAGCATTTCGGAGTGTACAGCGATATCTGCACCATATTCGAAGGCGTCAAGCTTACTTTGATCCTGGAAAGAGATTCTCTCAAGCAGTACATACACAAAGAGTCTGGAACCGGTCAATGGCCTGTTCACTATAACGTGGCTCGCACTGTGGATGCTTTAAACTACCCCATCGACGTACCATGTGCTCCAGTCACAAACCACGCTCGCTTGATTAAACAAAGAGCTGTATTTCGAGTAACACCGGATTTACATGAAACAGCTTGTATCTGCGCAGCTGAGCACATCGTGGAGAGTGGCTACCAATCCAGGCAGGGAGCTTCCCAGACACGTGTTTGTGGCGTTTCAATTAGCGGCACGACGTGAAAACCAGGAAGGAAACAAGCACATGTTTGACTATCTTCATTTATCTCGCAGCTATGTCCTCATCAATTGCATACAGTATCCAGAACGAGAACTCTGGTGTAAGTTTGATGCCGCCACGAGAAATTACACCAGCGCGTACATGATGCTCATGGAGGCCATGCAGAAATATCGGGACGTGATCATGAAGACTGTTCTAATATTCGCTCATCCAAGACAAATTCAGCATCAGCAATTTTCTATACTGGAATTCATTCGGAGCACTCAATACCTTTGTACTTGTGGACGTCCTTGAATACATGGGATTTAATTCACAATACTATTTTGAACTCCTAGGAAACAAATTATTTGTTGAATTTTACTAAACTTGCTGGATTTGCTCTTTCTGTTACTTAATTTAAGCGCATAGAGTCTTAATAACACTCTATGATGTAAATCAACGTATAAAAGCAGGTCACCGGTCGTATTTTGCCTAGTCCTCCCCAAGAATTTAAATGCATTTACAAATTGTTCGTGTAATCTTGGATTTCATGCCACTGAATAAATGTACAGTTACTAATAAGAAAAAATCATTTCTCAAAGTTATATCATGGATAGCGTTGAAACCTTCAAACCAGTAACTAACTGTTCAGTGAATGCGCATGCAACTGTTTATAATTTATTAATTAGAGAATGTGAATATTATAGAATCAATCGGATCAGCTTCCTTATAATCATACATTTCGTTGTTTCTCACGGCCAGCAGAAAATATGGCGAACTCATCGAATGGATAACTCAGAGTGACTTTTCTATATACATTTGTACAGATTTATGTTGTCTGACGTAAATTTTGGAGAAACTTTGATATTGCATTTTGTGTCATTATTATTTATTCATGGGGGTTAGAATTTTGCTAAATGCTTTGCTTCCGAAATATATTTTCCTTTATTCTTATGAATGAGTTAAGCTTCCTTACATTTGTTCAAATTTAAAGTAATTTCAGAGTAGTTATTATGTATACGTGTGAATTGTTCTGAATGAATACTATTGATAATCTCGATTTCTAGTAAGATTTAGAACTCAAGCCACCCATGTTGCTCTGTCTGAAGCGAATGCTGTATACATAATTAAAATGGTCCTGAGGTGGTTTGTTTTACACTTTGTAACTTTTCCTCTGGTTCGGATAGGAAAATTAAAAGAGCTGTAGTTTTAAAGAAAAGATAGAGATATAGTTTTTAAAGCTTCAGCTTCAGAAAGATATGATGGAAATCTAAATTCAAAAGGTGGATTGAGAGCGAGAATATGCTGACATGATGTTGTTAAGGATGTATCTTGAAGTATTATGAACTGGTACCTGAGGAATATTCACAGAAGTATAGGAATTGTTGAAAAGAAAATGGGGAAACCAATGTTGAGCTTATTATGGATCAAAAACAACTTTAAAACTCTAAAATAATAATATTAAAATTTGACATCTATTTCCTTCTTTAGCGTTTAAAAAGATCTATTTAAGTTTTGGAGTTTGCATGGGAGTTATGTTTTAGAAACAAAAATGTCTCCAGCTTCCAAACAGCTTGGAAAAGTATTCTTGCACTGATTTGCAAAGGAATTTGATCTTAGATAATACTGAAAAGAACACAGCGAGATAAAAAATATTCAAAACCTCAGCATTGCTGGTTAACGAAAAATATTTTCTTCAGAGCCACAAACATTGAATGTATTCTTGCACTTAAATAAAATAAATGTAAGAATAAAACGTATATAAGAAAATAGCTAAATTGATGGCGGAGGTAAAAAGGAAAAGTGAAAAGAGCAAAATAGCTCGATCAAAGGGTTATATTTTCTAGTTGCTTCGGCACAAAATATACAACACGATGTCCTTGTCAGTTCTTTACTTAGAGTGTTTCAGCACCGGGGGCATGGTGTCTTAATACATTTGCTGCTTCTCCTGCAAAGTCACTTTAAAATCTCTGAAACTGGAGTATGTAAGAGTCTGGTGGACAATTTTTGCAGTTTGGTGTTTTTCTCTAGGAATTCTGGTATCTTTTACCCCCTTGTTATGTACATTTAATTTAATTATTTGTTTGTTAGTTTTAAATTTTTTTTATTCTATTACATGCTATTATACGGTAACAATGTTTACTGGATTTTACATTTTTCAAAAATTCAGTTCATTTCTCCTTGGCCTGACTGTTATAATAATAGAAACACTGTATCGAGTTGCTGACCTTGATTTAGAACCAGTAAGGGATATGGTAAAGTACTTCTTTGTTTATTCTTTCCCAGAGTAAGAACGATTGATTTCAGTCAAGGCGATACTTGGAGTACTTGATGTTAGGCATGTAAAAAGCTTCTACTTTGTTCTGGAAGGATGACCATGTGACCCTCAGCCGGGAATCTGTATTGCGTCTTAAACTTATGTATAAATGTTTTCTGCATAGAATTTGGGCAGTCGGGCTCCAAACATATGTTGTGACCAGTTTGAGTTGAATTTTTATTTTATTGAATTTCAAGTGATTATTTTCTCTGGAAATACAAGTGCTCCTCCAAAGTTCTTGGATGAAGACATTTATTGAATTTTTTTTCTGAATTCAAAACTGGAACATTATTTTCTGGGATTCAACAAGGAACTGTTGACACAATAGCACTTCGCAGGTTACAACAGACGTCATCACTTTCCATTTTAGATTTCATCGGGACTAGAAATCAGATTCATTTAGGACTTTTTAATTACAGAACTTCTACTTTTTTAATTCTTGGATTAATTTTGGATTTGATTCGGAAAACCGTTCGTTCTATTTCTCATTTTTACCTTGTTTTTCAAGGGAAATAAATTGTTTGTTAAATTTTACAAAGCTTGTTATCTTCACTCTTTTCTTGTTACTTTTTGTAAGAGCCTAAACACGTAACACTAGTCATTTAGGGATTAATAAGAGTTATCATAAGATCTTGACTCACTTCTATTGGCCAAAAATTAAAAGTGATGTTTGTAAATATTGCAGATCTTGTCATACTTGTCAAGTGGTAGGAAAACCCAATCAGAAGATATTTAAGGCTCAGCTTCAACCTATTCCTGAATTTGACGAACCATTTAGTAGAATAATGGTAGATTGTGTTGGTCCCTTACCTAAGACCAAGTCAGATAACCAATACTTGTTGACCATAATGTGTGCGTCAACAAGATTTCCATATGCAATTCTTTCGAGGAATATATAAACTGAAACAAAAGTAAAAGCTTTGATACAATTTTTTACTCAATTTGGCTTTCCCAAATCTGTCCAATCTGATCAAGGGTCAAATTTTATGTCTGGAATTTTCCAGCAAGTTATGTACGAATTAGGCATCCAGCAGTTCACATCTTCTGCCTATCACCATGAGAGCCAAGGGGCTTTAGAAGGTTTCATCAGACTTTGAAAAATATGATTCGGTCATATTGTTTTTATACGGGTAAAGATTGGGAAGAAGTCATTCATTTACTATTGTTTGCTTTTAGGGAATCAGTTCAAGAATCTTTAGGACACAACAGCACTTCGCAGGTTACAACAGGTGTTATCACCTTTCATTTTAGATTTCATCTGAACTTGAACTCAGATTCATTTAGGACTATTTAATAATAGGACTTCTATTTTTTTAATTCTTGGATCAATTTTGGATTTGATTTGTAAAACCGTAAGTTCTTTTTCTCATTTTTACCTTGTTTTTCTAGGGAAATAAATTATTTGTTAAATTTTAGAAAGCTTGTTGTCTTCACTCTTTTCTTTTAGGTTTTGTAAGAGCCTAGAACCATAACACCCCTAAGGACAACACTACACCAGCATCCGCCGTCGAGAACACTGAATGCAAGTTGTAAAATCTTCATGTGTGATCAACACTTCCTAAAGTGTAAAATTTTTTTTTCATTCATGAATTTGCACTATTTATCATCGCTTCTGCAGCAAACTTAGAAAATAAGAGAAATTTTGTAGCACTGATTTACGCTGGATTCTGTTATTTTATCACTGATATATGCGAATTCGGAACATGTTATATTGACAGTTATATTTAACTTTACTGTTTTTTGTAAAATCTTTGAAGAATTGGCTGGGATTTATTTGGACATGAGCAGCCAAAGAACACACTGCAATTAATCCATTACTTTAGATGTTATTATTCTAATTTTGGGAGAAAATGTTGACGTCTCTGTATAAATCATTGGATTGCACATCATCTATATGCTAGGGATCTAGAATTTTGTTCAGGATGGGGAAGGAAGATCACATTTTTGTGTGGATAATATTCTTAGCATAGAAAAAGCTTTTAAGAGTACTTTTGCTCTCATCTTCTAGAAAAAATTAAGTTGTGATGTTCATTATATTTGTTGAAAACATTTTGGCACAAAAGACGCTGCCTCCCCCCCCCCCCCGAAACAAATTCTTTGTTTAAGTGGCAGTTGAGTTAATAGTTTTTCCTGTGTGTAATTACATTGCTTTAAACTAGGTACTTCTATCAGTTACTCTTCGTTAGAATCCGTAGTTTCTACGATGTTGTACATGCATGTGTAAACTACATAAAATATAGTATACAAAAGTAAAAGAAGAAGAAAGAAAGCTGCAACGGGTGTCCTCAGTAAAGAAATATTACTGTAAGTATGTTTAAATGAGGATACATTTTGAACCCTGGAGCTTACATAGAGTACGATATTTCTTGGGCTATGGGACAGATTGTGCAAGTTACCATGCTGTGTGAAGGAGGCAGCTTCTTTGTACCAAAATGTTTTTCAACAAATATAATGGACATAATAACTTACTTTTGTCTCAAAACGACGAGAGCAAGAATATTGCTTAAAGCTGTTTGAAGGCTAAGAATATTTTCCCCACAAAAATTCCAGCTGGCCCTTCTTTCCCCACCTGCAAAAAAATGATAGGTCTCTAGCATATATATGATATTCAATCCATTGATTTATACAGGGACATCAAAATTTCCTCGGAAACCTAGAATAATAACATATAAAGTAATGGATTATTTGTAGTGCGTTCTTTGCCTGCTCGTGTGCTAACCCCTCCCAAGATGTACTTGTAAAATGAAATAAAACTGACGATATAATATGTTTGCTGCAGAAGCGCTGCTAAATAGCGTAAATCCATGAACGAAAACAGATTTTAAACTTAGGAAGTTTTGATCGCAGAACAAGTTTTACAACATGCATTAAGCCGAAGCCAGGGATACTGGTGTAGTGTGGTCCTTAGCGGTAGAAAATACCAGAAGTCCTAGAGAAAACACCAAATTGCATTAACTGTCACCAGACTCTTACATATGCCAGTTTCAGAGATTTTAAAGCAACTTTGCAGGAGACGCAGCACATGTATGTAACACATCATACCCCCAGTGATAGAATACTCTAAATAGAGAACTGTCATGGACATCGTGTTGTAAATGTTGTGCTAAAGTAATTGGAAAATAAACCCTTTGATCGAGCTATTTTGGTTTTTCCTTGTAGCAAATCACACCAAGATACGATTTACTTTTTTCATCTATACCTTTTACCTCCGCCATCCAATTGGCTATTTTCTATTATACTTTTTCTTTTCCTATTTATATCCATTCCTTGTGTGATTTTCCATTTATATTATTCATTATTTTCTATTCAACCTGTAATTTCACTACATAACAACTGTGAACATATTTATTTGTTAGAATATATTCAGTATTTATGGCTCTGAAGAAAGTATTTTTTCTTATCGAGCAGTGCTGAGGTTGGGATTTGCTGTTTGGAAGCTGGAGACCTTTCTGTTTTGAAACATAACTCGCATCCAAACCCCAAAACTTAAATAGTCTTTTAAACTCTGAAGAAGGAAATAGATGTATCATTTTAATATTAATGTTTCAGAGATTTGAAATGACCTATGCGCCTTGCTGTCCCCTTTCATACTAAATAATACTTCTTATAAATGGAGTGTCATTCATGTGTATTTCACACCGATGACTCTCGCTTAAAGTATGGATGAATTTGAAACCATGATAGAAGGATTAAAAATAAAAGGAACATGAAATGTTGCTTGCAGCATGCACTTCTATGGGGAATACTCTGTAAAGTGTTTCCTTTCAATCACAGGCCTGAAAAGGATTTCCGGCACAACATCAAGTTAAGGGGGTACACTCAACTGACTGTGGGCGGTAATAAAATGTCATGATATGACTATTTATCAAGCACTTTTAATTGGAAATAATCGTATAAAAAGGATATCAAATAATTTCACTTTTATGTGCAAATGCAAGTGACTATAATTCGATTATATTGTCACCAAGAAACAATGACCATGGCCTGGGAATCTAGTTGTAAGAATGGTAATTAATAACATGTACAATTGCTGTTAGCATGCATATTATTTAAGGAATTTGGTGATAATAACCAACTGCATTCATAACAGTAGAATTAGTTTGAACTTCATTTCCAAAACTTTCGTATTATGCTTTAGAATAGAAATTGTCTCCCCGTCTACAAATACAATAGTAATCGTAGACCTATATGCCTTATTCGTCTGTTATTCATACCTATCCACTTGTTCTAGGTTCATAATCTATTTCTCAGTTCCAGTATTTTTAGTTGAAATTGTACATTATTCAGCCCATTCGTATAAGGGGATGACCAGTTAAACTTGGACGGGACAGGGGGCTGGGATTTGTCTGTGGAACCGTTATATTGTTTTCCTTTACATCAAGACACTGAAGTTTTTCAACTATTATAATGGATATACTATTTATTCTCTATAATTATGAATACGGTCTTTTGAAACTCTAGTTCGTTGAAATTTGCTTTAAACCACTCCCAGCCATCACACCATACCCGTCAACTCGACTACTCATACACAAAGAAAATTGAATGGTCGGTCCATTATCCATTCTTCGTTTCCTGGGCAAACGTACTAAATCAATAAAGATATTTGTATGAAATAAGACACACATATATAATGCTAGAGGTGTATGCGTATCTTTCTTAGCTAGAATTCTTCCTTTTCAGGATTTTCAGTATGTTCATATGTTTGTTTATCATTTCATTATTCCATCCATCCATTATTCACACATTTGTTTCGGAATTAGACTAAAGAATCATCCAAGATCCCCTTAAATTTTATTCGCATATCTGGCTAGCGGTCTACATATCCATTCTGCTATAGGTATGAGTCACAATCACCACGATCATCATCATCCTATATAGAACATCAGTTCAAACATATGTTCTGTCGTTAATATTTCTGTAAAATCTGATATTGATGATGAAAATTTGTAAACATCACTACAATATGTCCAGTTTTGCAGATGGCATTGAGAGAATCCCCTGATGGAGCATTTTGAACACATTGAAGAAAAGACAACAGGCATGTAAACACATATTCACAAATACGGTGTGTATTTCAAAATGTTTATAGTATTACACGACTTTATAATGTCGAACTAGGTAACTGAAAAAAGTGAGAGCCAGCATGTTTGGTTCGATTCAAGAAATAATTTATTTCCCTAAATTACGAAGTGGAAGTTTTAAAAAGACTAATAGTGGTGTGAGTTAAATCCAAAAGAGTCTTAGAAGTTTATCACAAGTCCAATAATATTCCGAATTAAACGTAGTGGTGACACACATAAAGTCCACTCTTGAATAGATTGATTTGTCAGGAACCTTAAATCTGCTAATGTGCTTACAGTCTTGATGTATCATATTAATATAATCCAGAATGTCCTTGAAGGAATTCACAGTAATTCGAAATTAGTTCTTCAGTCCTAAAGTCAATGAGCACTTTGTAATTTCAATGAATTAGTTAAATAAATAAATTCCTCAAAAATTATAACTAAACACAACCAAAAAATGATTCCACTAGCCTAATGTTTTGCATTTTTGTCTGAGTAGAATGAGATTAGTTCTTGCTACTTCACAAGTCTTTGATGAATGATGCTTGAAATCAGAGGCATAGAGAAAAAGGCTAATCTCCAAATCTTTCGTGAAAGAAGTGTCTGCTTTTAATAATGTCAGTTGTCTTGTACTGAAAGTGTTTTTCTCGGGGAGCTGAGTGTAGTTCTGTTAATGTTCCTCTCCATTGTGCCAATTTCTCATCAGACTTAGTCTCAGGATCAGCGACAGTTGGAACTTCATTTTTTCATGGGCAATGACCTAGCTGGAAAAAAGGTTGTGGTTAATCCAGTTATAACTGATACTCCTTTTCTGGTTCAGAGAATTGATCCTGTTGAGAAGCTTTGTGTTTTAGTCCTATTGATCTACTTTTTGGGCATAATGTCTGTAACGGGGGGGGGGGGGGCTTTAAAACATTAAAGCCTCCTTAATTGAATTGGCAATCGTTAACTAGGGAATGACCTCCCACGGTGTTATTGCCCAGTGTGGACGGATAGATGGAACGTTAACAGATAGCTGAGCAAGGCTATTGAAAGAAATAACAACTACGAGCCCCCTTTACCAATAAATAAAAATAAATTTAATCAATTAATACATAACCAAAATTTCACTTTTCAATCCAACAGATTTACTAAAATAAATGTAATCAATTAATACATAACCAAAATTTCACTTTCAATCCAACAGATTTACATTGATAGAATTTAGTCGCAGTGTCCAATTTACATCATGTTACGAGTGGTGAATTTAGAGAGTACAATTCCACGCCTGACAGCATCACCTGACGTCTCTCTCCTCTTGTCTTGTTTCCACGTCTAAGCGTGCGCTTTGGTCCCCTGTCTGACCCCTGATTATTCCGACCTCTCTTAGATGCGGATTTCCCTCTGACTCATCGAGTTTTCCTTTTTCTTTTCCTTCCTTCCTTTCTTCTTCCTTCCTTCTCCCTTCCTTCCTTTCTCGGTAGAGTATAAAACTGTTTCCTTAAATATAGAGTATGCCTCAAGCTAGACAAGTTTCACCACTTATCTGTATATATATAAACTCTCTTTGTTCGTATTCAGATTAGCGATTCACACTGCATAAATTCTCACATA
>JAECUM010059956.1:0-12338 GCA_016617855.1 Megalonaias nervosa
GTCACGGAACTCTATCAATGATAACAGATCGGCTGGGACCGTGTACCTTCACATTACTAATTCCATCTGTAAAATATCTGGAATCATGAATTCTAAAAATATGTTATACCTGTAGATAAATTATAATAAGTATGTGGTGCCATATCCAGTATGAGGTCGTCAGATTCCATATTGGATTTTGGCTGATACATATTAAGGCCTCGCAAAGGTTGGTAAATTAGTCTGGGGCAAATGGAGTAACGTGTCTTACCTATTGATACACCATTGTAGCAAAGCCTCACACAAAAGTTGGTAATTTAGACCCCGGGCAATTGGAGTCACGTGATCCCACAGTAGAATGTGAATCAGCACACTTTCCGTTGCTAGACCGACATGCTAACCACCGAACAACAGCTCCTGGAACCATTAATCTCTTCTTATGTAGGAGAGCGCATCGGGCCTATTCTACCTACCTGAGCTTCGCTGACACGTGCGTCATATTTACAAGTACACTAATACACCTATAATAAACATCTGATTACCAGTTATTGTACAAATTAACTCTATTAGTTAGTATATAAAAAAACATGGGGAATATGGCCTAAATGAAAAATCTAACCTTCCCGTTGCAGCCTTGTCAAAATTACAGCCAGTCACTAATTTTGCACCCGATGCAAAGTTTATGTCATTATCTACTCAATTAACTACTTTTATGATTTTATTGTCTTTATTATGATTATTATTATTATTATTATTATTATTATTGTCAATTATCCCGACACACAATTATTTTAACATCTTTCCTTCAAAACCTCCTTGCGTAACTCTACTGGCGTATAATTTATGGAGTTTATTTTTCACCATACTTGATTTGTTCTTAACTAAGAATTTAGGTCAAAACATGCCCCTTTCTTTTACATCCTATCCCTACCATGTGTTGAGAAATAACTATGAGTGTTGGTCAGACACAAGAGTGTAGGTTAGTATTTGTATGGGCATTAGATGGTATTGGTGTGGGTATTGCAGAGTAGGCCACTGTGTATTGGGCAGTATTGTTACAAATCTAGGTCTTAAAATAAGCTACTTAACGGAGGATAAATCAACAATTTAAGTAACATTCAACTAATAATATATTTACCTCCAATACAAAGTAAAAATTCAAAACACACAGTATTGTGGATTATGTTCCAAACAATCCTAAATATTCTCTTACAGCATTGTGGATTAAATTCCAAACAATCCTAAGAAGTCCAAAGGTGCAGCATTTTCCAAATCAATTCCAGTAAAATTTGAGTTTCCTGATGTACCACAATGATGTACTCCAGAATGTGTTTGAATGAGTTCGCAATACTCCCATATCAATATTTTAATCCAAAAGGTCAATGAGCACTTTGCAATTTCAATGAGTAATTTTTGAATAAATGATTCCTTGTAAATATTATCTGAACACAACTAAAAATGAACCCAGAGACTGATAATTATTATATATAAATCGACTGATAGACACTCATATATATATATATATATATATATATATATATATATATATATATATATATATATATATATATATATATATATATATACACACACACACCAACACACACTCACACTCGACCTACCACATGATTTAACATAGGGTTTCCCATCTTGACAGGCACGTGAACCATAACATCAATCCTATGGACATTTTTAAACAGCGAATTTCCTATCTTGACGTTATAAACTTACCAAATGGCTGCAAAAACCGAATGAGCATATATCTCATCTTGTCGGTCATGTGCACCATAGTGTTAATTCTATGGACATTGTGTAATATACGATTTCACATCTGGACGCCAGAGTGCTGCAAAATGTCGGGAAAAACCTTAGTTAACATACGATTTCCCAGCTTGTCCCTAAAGTACTGCCCTATGCTACTAACAGAGTATGCAATCTTTTAAAAAAAATCAGTTCATATGAGTTAAAATGTTCAAAACTCAGACACTGCCTTTTGCTTACTGTGCCATGTTTTGACGTCCGGTTTGCCTGATCGTGCCGAAATCGTATATTTGTCATCATGTCTTAAACTTAAATATAGATTTATAACTGATAACGCCGTCATAAAAAAACTCGATCAAAGACAAAGTTTGCTGTGGCCGTACATACACTTCACATTATTAATTTCTCATATAAATCTTCGGCATCATGATATTCAACAAATATGTTATACATCACGTTAACTAAAATGGGTATGTGGCACCATATCCTGTATCCAGTGATACACATAAACATATCCATATCCTTTATGTCTCATGTATATGTCATAATGAATTGACTTAGTCGAAATTGGGGATGACTTCGTATATAAATGTATCTTCCTGTATCATAATGACTTGCCGTAGTGAAGATGCCTAAGATGCTGTTACGTTTCTATTCATAGGATCATTTCACTAATCGTATTCAGTGTTCAATGCTTTTTGCTTTTTCGAAAAACCTGACACAGAATAAATCTTAACTTCATACAAGCCCAGTTGTTAAGCTAGTCTCAAAAATGGTTCATAAATAATATTTTCACTCCTTGTCTTAAATCTAGAACAACACATATGCCCCCTTGTCTTCGGTAGGAGGAATAAAATAACGTCATAATTGTCAAGAACAATCCGAACTGGTCAAAACACTCACTATTCAAGCATTACAATCAGAACAGGAGTCCCATGTTCGCTGATATCACTCACCTTTCATACATAACAAGTAACCATTTCACAATCAAGTTTATGTAGCCTTCCAAGAACACAACGAAAGTGAACTATCTCACACACTTTATTTAATGCTGATTTTACCAATTTCAGGATATTCTGAAAAAAAGTTTTGTTCTAAAGATCGAAGCCATGCAAGGTGTTTATGATGTAAATCCATTTACCGTGTATTTATAGAAAGTGGATGAGAAATATAGAAATATATATCAACCAATTTACTGAGTTTTATAGAAATATAGTCTCTAGTTCTAGAGAGGTAACAAGAGCTGCCTATCAGATGCAAGGTGTCCTTTTATCATGCACTTATCTAGCTTATGATAGGATATGTCTATAGCAATGGCTAGTACAAACTTAATGTGGAGCAAACTACGATTGGAATTCGGTCTCTAGATAGGCGAGAAGCTCCGCCAATGGAATACTAGATTATCTAAATAATATCGTAGATCTTGTCCTTAATCAAATATTCCAGATTCTTGATACTATAAGACTATTTACTAAGTTTGATCAAAAATCTGATCAGATATAGCTAGATCGTTGACAAAAATACCAATCAGATAGAAAGGCAAATCAAATAATATGCCTGAATTCCCCTCATAATCATAATCAAGCCATATTATGATGACATAGGCCTGTTTACCGAGTTTGACGAAAATCTGATCAAAACACGTCACCAGTTGATCTATATATAAAGAGATCTTGGTCTAAACACAATTTTCCACATCTTGAGATATTATATGATTTACTAAGTCTGGTTAAACTCGGATCATAAATTCAGTCTTTCAAGTGGTAAAATATCAACCATAATACTCATGATATAATGTAATAATTTAAACCCAAAATCGAATCAGAATTATGATTTTCAGAGTGGAAATAACTTTCGGACAATTAGATCCAAGATCACCTCAATAATTTGCATGGATCTTTCGTCTTTTAAAGATTATCCAAGAGCTTGATGAATTTGGTCATAATCAGATCACAATTATGGCTTACATGATGGTAACAAGCAAATCCAATCAGATTCAAGATTACATCATCAATATCCGTTGACTTCACTCGTGGTTAAACGCATCCAAGATATTGATTATATGCCCATATTTATCGTTTCATCAAAATCGGATAAGAAATGCCGCATAAAGAATGGCAACAATATCAACCTATCAGATGCATCTTTACCTCATTATTCTCAAACTTGTCCAAGATCTTGATGATATAAGCATATAGTAAACGTTTAATAAAACTCAGATGAGAAATATGACTTCCATTAGGGATAACAAGCTCAGTCAATCAGATTCGAAGTCACCCAGTTAGTATGAGTGGATCTCGCTCATTTTTGAAGCCGTCCAAGATCTTGAAAATTTAAATATATAGTTCAGGTGTGATGGAAACAGAATGAGAAGTACGACCTTTCGTATTGTGACAACGTCAGCTAATCAGACGTAATATTACTTCAATAAAATGCGTCTATCCCGCTCTTTATCGAACCAGTCAAAGATCTTTATAATGTAAGCGCATATTTCAAGATTGATCAAGTCAGATCAGAAATATGGTTTCCATAGGGGTAACACACGAAGCCAATCAGATCCAAGGTCGTCTTATTAGTATGCGTTAATCTCTCATTATCGAATTCATCAGAAAGCTTGAAGATATAAAAGGATATCCAAGTCTGATCACAGTAGGATCGAAAATGCAGCTTCCAGCATGGTAACAAATGCAGACAATCAGAATCAATCTCGCCTCATTAGCATGCACCTCATTATCAAACTCTTCCTAATTTTATTGTGTTAATAAAAATACATATTGCAAGTTTTTATTGAAATTGGATCACAAATATGGACTCGAGTGGTAACAAGCATTTATTGACGGACAGACGACGAACGACGACGAAAGGCAGACGAATGATGACGAACGACATATGATGACGGACGCAGAGCCATTTCATACTCACTTTTCATTACGGCCAGGTGAACTAAAACTCTCGTGAACAGACATTATAATTTTACACAATTTTCACGATTAATATTTTAACATATTCTATCTTGCAGGGTTCGCAATGATTGCAGACAACAGGCACATGGTACCAGGACTGAAATTACACAGCAAATATGCAAATGATGCACAGTTTGGGAAGTCCTTTGCTGGAAATTAATTTGTGATAAATGCTTCAAATCATTTAAAATTAAATGCTACAAACCGAAGATTGTTCTGACTACCAGATTCATTATGGTTGACGTTTTGATCACGGTAATAATAGAAAAACACGTCAGTATCATACGGAAAGCTCTGGTTGTGTTTAAAATTGTAATCACCATTGATACCCCCTGAAGAATAAACGAAGGTAGAAAACGTTTTACGCTGCCCTATCTTTTACGAATTCTACCCTGATTTTTCGAATATATATATATATATATATATATATATATATATATATATATATATATATATATATATATATATATATATATATATATATATATATACTATATATATATATATATATATATAGTAGTGATTTAAAGCCAAAATAGTATAGTGTGACTTAGGCAAATTGGGCTCAAATTTGTGACAGTTAAACGTTTTGTCAGGTCTATGCAGTTTTTCTGAAAAATATAAATGCAGCACGTCCTGCTTTCTTAATCTTACTTAATAGTATGCTTCTTTCCATAATCACGAAATCTATGATGTAGCATATTTTGTTCGCGTAGCAGTTCTACCTTTTCTTTGCGTATGGTAAATGAGAGACAACTATATGTACATAATTCTATGTTTACCAACGGTAACATTTTTCACCTAGTTTTAGGACGCTTACGTTTAAAAGTACAGAACATCTCTCTCTCTCTCTCTCTCTCTCTCTCTCTCTCTCTCTCACACACACACACACACACACACACACACACATATATACCAACCAGCAACTAGCCAGCATAATATATATATAACCAACAACACCATATATATATATATATATATATATATATATATATATATTCTTTTATGCAAATATTATGAAAATTTGCAAATTTATTTAATGTTTTATTATTAAGGTCATTTGGACAGAATATATCTAGATGAATCCCATAAATTCCATTAAACAGTCGATTCATCTCTCCATGCACAATATCGATGTGCATGTGTTAAGCATATTTAATTTGCTAGTTTGTTAGATAAACTTATTTTTTAAATTTTTTTATTGATTATATGCTATGGGTAAAGTAAAATTGTATTGCTGACCCTGTCCAAAATCAGGGACAGTTTTGTAAACAACATTGTTTACTCTTTTCTTACTGAAGGATAAATATTTGGATTATTATCTTAAACTGAGTCAAGGACATTGAGTTTACCACGTTCTTTATTATAATTGTAGTAACAGGCCTTCTAATTATAACCTAGATTTTATTTTGAAAACATTTGGAACCTTCTGTAACGAAATTGTCCATTAGGTAATAGTTTTTTTTTAAAGAAAATGCAAATTTTGACCGAGGTCTGGTAGATTAGTTTAAACTCTTTTGAACCGGAAAGAGTTTTGTTCCTTCAAAAACATCTGAGGTAGAAATCAGTCTTATTGTTGTGTCAAGTATTTCATTTTGACCGATTTTAATTTATTCAAATTATTTATTCCCTGGAAATACAAACACCTAATTTCAATTAAGATTCTTCGAAATAAAGACTTGGATTTATAGTGAGATTCAAACATTCAGCACTTTAATCATTATGACTCGTGTTAGAAATTCTTGGATTACTTGGAATTTGATTAGCAATACCGTAAGTTACTTTTTACATTTTCACTTTGTATTTTAAGGAAATGTTTGTTGACTTTTACAAAACATCTTGGCTGTCGCTCTTTCTATTACCATGTTTAAGACCATAAAATCACGGCAGAAAATTGGAGGCTTGTCCTTGGGATACAAATTTCTGTAAAATATTTCAGAGAACATTATTTTTGAAATTTTGAATCCGTTTTATTTTCGGAATTCTTTATGTCCCATGTATTATTTCACATTTTAGAAATAATGAGTGAAACCAATAAGCTTTTACAATGCCATTTAAAGTTCAAAATGTATTTCAAATTCTGTCCAGGAACGGTCAGACTCCTTGAAAAATTTGAAATGCCCAAGGCAGCACTGAACTCTGTTATTACAAAGTCAACGTTTTGGGAAACCTCGTTACATCTGCACTTCCCAGTTTGTACAGCTAAGTCCTGATTATGAACTGTTTAAGGAATACATCTTAAAGGGTTATTTGTTAGCACTTGAGATTTATCGACAAAAGTTTAGGAAATACCCCCCCCCCCCCAAAAAAAACTGGACAAACCTCTGTCGAATTTGCAAGAGACAAAGAGCAATTATTTGAAAAGTGGTGCTTACCCAAGAAAGTTAGTCAAGATTATGAAAATCTCAGATAACTCGTATTCGTTGAACAATTCAAGAATTACATCCATAGTGACGTTAAGACTTACATTGATGAACACAAGGTGGAAACTTTAGAAAACGCTATTCGTACAGCTGACGAGTATTCCTTAACTCATCCACTTGGCATTCTTGTGGCAAAAAGCTAAACTGTTTCAGTCTAATGCAAGCACTTCCAAATTTTGAACTGGCACAACTTTTAGGAATCAAGTTTCTGATAAGATTGATCAGAAATCCTTATGTCTTCCTAAGTACTTCTATTACAAGAAGAAAGAGTACGTTATTTTTTATTGCTATAAATTGATAAAGAAGCAACAGAATTAAGACAGACCTATCCTAAATGTTCTTATTTCTAAGAGGTCAAGGTCACTTTCATGCATTCATAGCAATACATTTATTACGTTAAATTAGCCCCAATCTGACTTTATTATGGAGAATTATGAACCATTCATGTTGAAGGGTACTATATCACTCATGGGTGATTCTGCCAATCTTATCCCTATTAAAATTTTAACTGACACATGAGCTTCACAATGTCGTTTTTATTAGGTGCTTTGCCAGTTTCTAAAAGGTCTTCTTATAATGAAAGTGTTCTAATCCAGGGAGTAGAGTGCCTTTTTGTTATTGTTCTTCTCCATTGTGTAAATTTGTCATCATACTTAGTCGTAGGACACGAGACAGTCGGAATATTGTCGTCTCCACCCATAGATTGAATTCATTTATTACTAGGCAACGGCCTAGTTGGAGATAAGGTTTTGGTTAATCCACTTGTAACTGACAAGCCATGTTTGAATCAGAAATTCGATGCTATTAAAATGAAATCATCATGAACATGTGCAGAGATAGCATTAACGGAATATTTCATGCCATTAACGCCAAACAACGATACACGAGATCAATAAATTAATGTAGTTTTTCTTCTGATTCCGTAATCTTAACTAAACGATTGACTTGAGATTCCAGTTTTCAAGAAAATATTTTTCTAATTTAGCAATGAAAAGTTAAGCGTATGAAGGAGCCATAGGAGTATCAATTGCCATAGGAATTATTTGGATGCAATTTGTACTATTAAGCAGACATGAGTGTTTCCTAGGGATAGTTATATTTTTATTACAAATATCTTCACTTGACAGTTTGTTATTAGGATTGTTGTCAAGAATGAAATTTGCGCGCATCAATACCATCTATGTACACACATAAATACTACCTGTTCGCAGACAAACATTGCTTAGCTACAAGATTAAACCAAATCTGCAATCTTGACACCATGAAAACGTGTGTTGGCAACTACCCAGAAGTGAATGCCATAAGCAAACAATCAGTGTGACAATGTGACAATGAGGGCTTCTAATATTCAAATACAAAACTACTAAAATCCAGCCCAAGAAGAAAATAAAAGAATGCAAAGTAATTTTCCCAGTTGACGTAGATCCAGTATGCCAAAGCAGATTCACGACTCTCATAAAGAGAACAGGCTCTTCAAATAATAAGCATAACACTGGCTCTAGTGGTAATGCATGATCTTAATCAGATAAAGACAAATAAGGACAAGATTAAAAAATCTACTAGATTTCCCAAAGGATATGATGATCGTATCATGATTTTTAATTAGGTTGGTAGTCCAGAAGGTATGGACACTGGAAAACCCCATGATATCCCACTAGGGAAAGATCCCAGAAATTCCGCACTCCCATCACATTCATCACTGTGTCGGACACCATAATACAATGGAATCACCAAAAATTAAAGGCAGGTTTTGTTAAACTTAGGCTTCTACTTAATGAACATAATCCAGGTGCTGTTTGTCTCCAGGAAACCATTTTTAAAAGACAACGATAAAGTAACCTTTAATATCTTCAATACGTACAACAGTTTTTCAAGAAAGTTTGATGATGCAAATGGAGGCAATCCCTTCCTCATATATAAACATTTCTGCCGATGTTTCATATTCTTGATAACGCAAAACATTTTAGGAACCATTTTCTGCTGTAAACTAACTTTTCTTTTACATGTTAGATAACTCAGAGACAAATGTCAAAAGCCGGGGTTTAATACGTGTCGTGGCAAGCAGACTGGGTCTTGCTAGGTCTCACAGGTGTTGCGTATATGTAATTTAATTGTTTGTGAGTTAGTTTTAAATTTCTTTTTATTTTATTTTTATTTCATTACATGTTATTGTATTATTATTCACAGGATTTGACATTTTTTTCGGAAAATTTCAGTTTCTGTTTTGACCTGATAAAAACGCAGTTCGATGCTACATCGTATCTTTAGCTGACGTAGTTCCTGACCTTGATATTGAATTCGTAAACACAGAGTGAAAATCATTGGTCGTAATCTAGGTCATTCTTGGCTTGCGTCAGCTCTGTTGTAAACAACCTTTTTTAAATTTTTTTTATTATTGAATCTTATAGTAAGATTCGTTCAGTACAATCGAACCTGTAAATAGCCCACGTGCTAACTGACATATTATTTTACTGCGCTGTTCGAAATCATTGACCACGTGACCTATCACGCGGGTCTGAAATTGCATTTTTAGTTGGGTTTAATACTCATATCTCAGTGAATATTAGTCAGTTGTAAATCATACCTTCAGGCTCAAAGGTATTCCTGTTTTTGCCATTTGAATTGAGCTTTTTTATTTAAAATAATTTATTTTCCTGGACAAAGACATTTACTAAAATTATTTGGAATTGTAAAGCCGGAATTATATTCCTATTGACTCAACAAGGAACTGTTGACATATCAGCACAAAACTGGTTATAGAGGACGTCATCGCCTTCCATCTTGGAATTTCATCGAGATTCGAACTTGGATTCAATTAGCACTTTTTAGTAATAGGACTTATATTTTTAAATTCTAGGATTAATTTTTGGATTATATTCACAAACCGTAAGTCCTTTTTCATATTTTTACCTTGTTTTCTAGGGAAATAAATTATTTTGTTGAATTTGCAAAGCTTGTTGACTTCACTCTTTTCTTTTGTTATTTTTTATGGAGCCTACACGTAACACAGGTCATTAGTAAGATTGGAACTCTTACGTAAATATGCTTGATCAGATCCACTCTCAGGGACTAAGAATATGTCTTGATGCTTTTACAGACTTGTATAAGAGAAAGGTGAATCCCACCTATTCGGTTCCGCTTTCATAATCGACTCATCGTGAACTGCCTTTTAAATTTTAAAATGTTAAAATGTGGGGTTTACTTGCTAAAATGATACTTGAAAGATATTGTTAGAATATGAGGACTGCTGTTTCTCTCTCTCTCTCTCTCTCTCTCTCTCTCTCTCTCTCTCTCTCTCTCTCTCCATATTATTTAATTTTTTCATTGATAATAGTTTTATCTTCATAGTTTCAAAACATCATATCTTCAGTTAGGAGTCATTATTTACTTTTCTCACACTGTACACAAGAGTTGCAATTTTCAGTTTTCGATACATTGTCCTTGTAGTCGCTATAAATAAAACATTAGCTTGCAATGTTTTATATCTATGATTATCTGAGAATGGTTTGAAACGGAGTATCGGTGGGCATGGCCAAGTTAAAGAAAGAAAAAAGAAACAAAATAAAGCTGATTCAAGCAGATTGCTGGAAAATGTAATGAAAAAGAAACATTTAATTATTAGCTGTTCATCATTATGTTTTTATTTGTTGTTAAAATAAAATGTGTGATCACTGTTTAGTGACGATATTCTGATCTTCGTCTTCGTCAGGAGCGATATAACGATCATGCCGGATTCCGTTTGCATGTTAGTATGTCCGTCAGTATCCTAGGTTAACATAAGCGTTTAAGTTCTAATTTTCCTAGTATTTCAATACTACTGTGTCCCACCCTCCTCGGTTTTGAAATACAGCTTAAGTATTCACTTATCTGTGTCTAAAAATAAAGTGTCCTTAATGTTGCTGTTGTTGTTTTTTGGGTTTATTTCTCTTTCGCTTTAATTGTGGTAAACGTCTCCTGTCTTTCCTGTCGTATTTGAACCCATTTGTTTTATATCATTTTTATTTTTATATCATTTTTATTTTATATCATTTAAAGACATGCTTAATGGCGGAGTCTTCGTTATCATTCATTGCGATATGCTGTGTTTTATGTCATGTTTTAATCACTTATTTTTGTCAATAATTACTCCTATATGTATAAAAGAGGGACACCTCTGCCACTGAAAAGATAACTCTCTTTTGTCCACATTGTTGGTGTTTTTTGAGATGTTTTAGAATGATAATGATGTGCACCATACAAAATCTTCCTACATGATTCTTCTCTCTCTCTCTCTCTCTCTCTCTCTCTCTCTCTCTCTCTCTCTCTCACAAAATTACACACACACACACACACACACACACACACACACACACACACAGAGTCACACATCCAGATTAATAGTGTAAGTTCTTATTTTCAAATTTGAAATTTACTAATATACATTTTGAGCAAGGCGTTTCACGTCGTTTTAAAATCTAATTCCGGTAAGTTTTTTTCCTCCACAGAGAATGGATTTTTTTTTCCAGTTTTGCCAGGGAATTACAGCGCAATATAAAAACTTTTGCCCAAACTAAATTATCCTATATGCAAACAAAATGAGGCTTAAAAACTTGTTTTAAGAATACGGATTAATTTTTATTTTTATTGAAGTCTATATGGATTTGTTATGTCTTAGTCTTGGAGTTAGTATTTAATTTCGGTGGTATTTTGTAATAATTATTTGCCCAGAAATATTTAATTTTAAAACTTGTTCAGAGATATTTGATATCGAATGTTATCTTTAAAGTGCTAAGGATTATTTGGTAACCATCCATACTAACCTCATCCTCTTATTTCGGACTTTCTCTTTCTCTCTTTCTCTCTGTCTCTATATCTCCAGGTAGCTACTCTGACTGGATTTATGTGAGGGCAAACTTCCTCTCTTTTTCATACCCGCTTTGAATAATAGTTTGATTTTCGTCAGTTAATTCCAGTCTTTTGGACTCTACATTTTACACATAAAGACACATATTCTATGATGTGGAACATATGGAATCTATGTTGGGGTTTGGACCGAGACAAGGAAATCCCAGTCAAGGGGTTACATTATTTGTCTCCCCACGAGGCTTGCCGAGGAGGGAGACATATAATGCAACCCTCGCGACGGGGATTTCCTTGCCTCGGTCCAAAACCCCAACGTAGATTATTTTTCTTGCCCAATATTTTCCTTTAAAATATAAAGAACTCTTCACTA
>JAECUM010059957.1:0-11787 GCA_016617855.1 Megalonaias nervosa
AATTCAATTCTTAAATCTGCACTCTGTCTTTGATCTCAGTCTAGTCGACTAAAAGGGTCTTTAATTAAATACATTACTCTTGTGGTCAAGAATGAACCTATCTGTTTCTCTTTTACGTATGCTGTTTTTCATTATGTCAGTGTGATTCTACATAACTTTCTATATATCTATATATCTTTGATTTATTACATCGAGGATGCATTTTACTTTCTTTCCAGTAGGGCATGATTCGATGTACATGCATTTGCTTTGTGATTTTTCTGGGGGTGGAAGGGTGGGAGGGTTATGCAGATATAATTTGAATTTAATAGGGTTACCCAAAATGGACACACAATGCTTTTACTCTTTGCAGCTTACGATATCTACTATAATATTTGTTGTATGAGTTGATATGATTATATGTTACCACCACGATCCGTAGATAATAATAAATACAATCTCCCTGCTAGCTCAGTCTTTCATCATTTCCTAATTTTGTAGAGCCTTTTCATCAAGATCGGTGATATCCAGGACGTTTTTGGCTCATAACTTTCGACGCAGGAATTTAATGGGAAGGGAAGGTAGTGATTTGTAACGAAGCTCACAATTTCGAAAAAACATAAACGGTTACAGCATTGTCAACATTTTCAGTGTTTTATCATATTTTTGGCTGCTACGATAAAATTGAATTCCACACTAAAATGCTGTCATATTTGAAAATCTTGCATACATTAGAATTGATATCTACTTTGGAAAAGTGCTTATTGATGCCACATATGTACTTTTTATATGTATTTGTACTTTGTATTGCAGGAATCTGTGTCTCTATCAATCAGAGATGACATTCATGCAGCAGCGCAAAATTTATAATAATAATTAAGCAGTGATGTAGAATCTTGGAGCGGAAAAGAATATCAGAGTCAGTTGTATGAGTTCAAAGTCTGTTGGATGAGTTCAAGGTCCTTTGTATGAGTCAAGGTCTGCTATAAGAGTTCAAAATCTGTTGTGTGAGTTCAGATTCTGTTTTATGAGTTCAAATTCTGTTGTATGAGTTCAAATTCTGTTGTATGAGTTCAAATTCTGTTGTATCTGTAGTATGAGTTCAAATTATGTTGTATGAGGTGTAGGTCTACTATAAGAGTTAAAAGTCAGCTGTATGAGTTCAAAGTCTGTTGTATGAGTTCAAAGTCTGTTTTATGAGTTCAAAGTCTGTTGTATGAGTTCAAGGTCGGCTATATGAGTTCAAAGTCTGTTGTGTTAGTTCAAGTTCTGTTGTATGAGTTCAAAAGTCTGTTTTATGAGTTCAAAAGTCTGTTGTATGAGTTCAAAGTCTGTTGTATGAATTCAAGGTCGGCTATATGAGTTCAAAGTCTGTTGTGTTAGTTCAAGTTCTGTTGTATGAGTTCAAAAGTCTGTTTTATGAGTTCAAAAGTCTGTTGTATGAGTTCAAAGTCTGTTGTATGAATTCAAGGTCGGCTATATGAGTTCAAAGTCTGTTGTGTTAGTTCAAGTTCTGTTGTATGAGTTCAAAAGTCTGTTGTATGAGTTCAAAAGTCTGTTTTATGAGTTCAAAAGTCTGTTGTATGAGTTCAAAGTCTGTTGTATGAGTTCAAGGTCAGCTATATGAGTTCAAAGTCTGTTGTGTTAGTTCAAGTTCTGTTGTATGAGTTCAAAAGTCTGTTGTATGAGTTCAAAAGTCTGTTTTATGAGTTCAAAAGTCTGTTTTATGAGTTCAAACGTCTGGTGTAAGAATTCAAGGTCTGTTGTATGAGTTTAAAAAATGTTTTAGTTCAAGGTTTCGTTATAAGAATTCAAAGTCTGTTGCATGATTACAAGGTCTTTTGTATTTGTTCAAGGTTTGTTGTATGAGTTTATCTACTGAGCATCTGAACCAAAGAAGTAAAATTCTTCATGAAGATAACTGTTGTAATTGTCAGCAGAAGTTTCAAAATACACCAGCATATTCACAAATGTGGCATCGTCGCTTTCAGTAGAATTTGTATCAGTATTTCCAATTGCGAAAAATAAATCTTTGTGTACAGTATTCATGATTACACAGGTACAGAATAATTTTGATACAAATGTTTTTTCTTCAGATTTGTTGCAAACATACGTCTGTGTGTTTTGTAATAGAAGATGGACAATTGTAGGATTTCTTTGTAACATTTATAAGGCAACAGTGAACAATTTTTCACTTTCGTTTAGGTAACTTAAGTTATTCCGCGCAGTCTACAAATATACAGCTAATGTAATTATTAGTATGTTTTGAACACATTGACAAGATAATATCCAACACATTATTGTTTGATATTGATCACACTATAAACATTAGTTGACAAAAAAATTGCAAGATACTTGTATTTACCACAGATTTAGCATCAAAAGTTCTTCTTGTAGACACGTTCAATGGGATTTGACATCCGTGACAGTATAGTTTAGATGATGGACACAATTATGGCAAGTGTGTCACAAAGTGTACATATATCTACAGAGAGAGAGAGAGAGAGAGAGAGAGAGAGAGAGAGAGAGAGAGCTTCCTTTAATCACATCAAAAAGAAATCAGTAGTATAAGTTTTGTTTTCCAATTTCTATGCATTGATTTGTATAATTGGACAAAATTCATACTGTATCAAAACTGCAAACCTTAACCTATGATCTCCAGAACTAAAATTGAAATGATACCAGTGTTCCCGAGGATACGTCTCAATAGGCAACTATTGAAATTCGGAAGTCATCATGGGATATCGCAATACAATATATGCAGTCCATTGAGCATCTTAAGCTTTTCTTCAGAAGAAAATAAAATGCTTTTTTTTAAATCATAGGACTACATTTTCGCGACAACACTTAAAAAAAAGCAGCATGGATGTTGGATTCTGTATTTCTAAATAATATCCAACGAAACATAGCAAATATAAACTTTGCCGTTTGTTACCAGCGGATCTCTCGTGCAAGAACTCCATTTACACTTTCTTTTTCAGCAGTTATAAGACTGCAGCAAGTCTCTTGAATATAATTATGGAATGATCTAGTACCGGATGTGGGTACCGCTCAAGAAATTACTTATATATTCGGCCAGACGAACACCATCTGCTCCAAAATATAGCTCTCACAATACCCAAGCGTGTCAGCAGACAATATAATTTCAGTTTAAATTTATAATAGTTGCTATTATGGCCACCTTAGAGTTGTTTTTACTTGGTATAGTCATTCTTTAAAATATCAATGATGGTAGGGCCCGTTTGTACAATTATGACCAAAAAACTGGATTATCACTTTATCGACAGGCCAAAAATCGTAAAATGACTGTTGACGCTTATATTTGTTTCTCAGATTGCAGGGTAATTTTCCGTTTAAAAATAAGTTTGACTTAAAGGCATAATTGTTAAATGCATGCGTAAATGTCTCTCGACATAAAAAACAAAACAAAACCAGTGAGTGTAGAAGAGATTGCATCGTTTGCATTTCAGCTTGCTTTCAACATGTACAGTGATTGATTTGACATAAGACAGGATCAAATAAAACTACACCAGGTTTTATTAGATAAATCTGTCTTTCTAGAAGAGAGAATATTTTTGTTGTGACTAGAGAATATTTTTAAGCTCATTGGTATTGCTCAATATTCAGGAGGGTTTAATCATCGATCTTCTTTCGGAAACTACTGTAAGGTATCTTTCTACTATGAAATAGATGAACACAACATGGATGCAAGTTGTTTGTATTTGTATTGAAATAGATAGAAACCTCAACAAAACTCAGTACACGTGTTCTCGTTTTAAGAATAGTCCATACAAAATTTATATTGTCTCGACAAAAAAGACGTGTTACATAAATCTAGAAATTACAATGAGGTTTAAACGGGCTTTTATGATAACCAACATCTCGAGTAAGATCTAGGACAGACACCAACTGTATATGGTCACGGGGGTGGGTGTGGGTGCTAGCTAAAACTTGTAAAATGTTCTAATCAAAATCTAAAGTTACCGAAAAAACGTGACTTTTGATCGTGCCCATGCTTATTGGAATGGTTCTCGTCTCTTGTTCCACCTCGAATTCTTTCGTTGCCGATTCGCCAAGAGTTTAGCTTACGAAAAGTATCGGATTAAGATCGGTTTTCTATCATAGTTTAGGTACATTTCCCTACTGGCTTGCTTTATTTATAACTTAGGATAATCTAGTTTTTTGTCACGTGTACGTGTGTATATTTATGCAGGTGGAAGATGCAATGTTGAGATATTTTGTTCAGCTACTTTTGGCAACATATATTCTGTCGTACAGCTATAGCTTTTCCTTCTAGTGGTGTCACCAAATGACAGTTTAAACTTATTGGCTCTCATGACTTCGTATACAGGCACTGCAACATAGCTGAATCTCTACAACAACCCGTTTGTTATGACATCTTTCTCCTCCCATTAATATGTCCCTCTCTCAATATATATATATATATATATATATATATATATATATATAGATATATATATATATATATATATATATATATATATATATATATATATATATTGAAAATGGAAAATCTGTGCCATTTCAGAACAAAAAACGAATAACGGTAAGAACCACATTCGCACAAAACTAACGTAACCTTGACATTAATTAGAGTCCCTCCATATGATGCCGATTGAGTCAGACCAGGGGAGGACTGATATAGAACGTACACATAATGACCTATACTGGATTCTACAATCGAAAACTCATTGGAAACTGGGTCTAAATGAAGAGAAAAATCTAACTTTCCCAATGCAGTCTTATCAAAGTTTTCATATAGGCATAATTTTAACACCCGCGCGCAATACTTGTGATTATATTTACCCATGTAAATATCCTTAATATTTCAACGTATTATTATTATTATTATTAATTTCTTTAGCAGAGATCATAGATGGCATTCATTTTCACCAAGCATGGTTTCCGTCTTTGTACACAGCCTGGAAGTAGGTTAAACAATTTGGTTCTCTGTGCGACAGAAACGATCCCATCTTTCATTATTTTTTACTAGACCTTTATAATAGACATGTAGTTTTCCCATTGTAAGTTCCCTTTTCATTATTTAATGCGTGTTTCAAGATTTTCCCGTAATTCTCTGTCTCTCTCTTCTTTATATATATATATATATATATATATATATATATATATATATATATATATATATATATATATAACACGTCTGTGAATAACAATGTTGACAGCCTTTGTGTTTTACTTCGGAAAGGGTGTATTCATTTAGAAATATAATCGCTTTTAGTATTAATAGAATATTCGAAGAAGTGGCTCTTTTTATATTGCCATAATTCATTAATAATTGATTGCTAGAGCAAATTGTTGCATTAATTTTATTATTTTTTTAATAATATCTTATGTGCAATTACTTTGCTGAATATGCATATTGAATTAAGTCATTAGTATTATTATTATTAATTTCAGCGAACCCCCTAGTGCTTTCTCACAGAAGAAACAACACAAAGATTGCATGTGTATGGACCGCTGATAAACCAAGCTTTCGGCTTTCAAACCGCACCTGCCTCGCAACCCGATTCGAGTGTCCATATGTAAACAGAACTAGTGCTTATTGATGTTAATGCCATTCAATCGTTTTACTCAGAAAGGAATCAGCTTACATTCTTTAAAATCAGCAGAAAATGAATCCAGTGCTGCCTCGAGTTAAAACCCAAAATCAAATAATCAGATTGTGTGCCTGATAATTTCAGTCAGCCTGGCAGTGAAACAATCAAACCTTCGACTAAGCGATGAGTATAATCTCATTTGTGCATCAATATTGATAGAGTCAAAGTAAAAGTGAGGTACACAGCTATCTAATCTAAACCCTTATTGCGTTAGCGTCCTTTTCAGTTTCATTTGCCTCTGCGAGCAAGATTGCGTCTCCGACACTGCCTGACCTTTAGCTTTCAGTTGTTAGTTTCATTGTAAAAATGTGTCATACATGTAAGACAACAAATTAAAAAGGAAGCGTAACCATGACTACGTAGGCAGAAGGCTTTAATAAATTTTGTGATGCTGAAGACAGACAAATAACCTTATGCACAAAGTCTAACATTGATATTGTAGTTATCATTACCATCATAATCATAATCATTTATGGTTAGTAGTATGGTTAGTAGTAGTGGTGGTAGAATTAGTAGCAGCAGCAGCAGTAAGAGTAACCTTGTCTTGATTTTCGTTGCTCTCCTTTCTCTCGAGACTTGATTTATAACTATAATCTCTCCTCTATGTCAGCATAATCGGCGATGCTCTCCTTCTACAAGGCATCGACACATTTCGCGGCTTTATATACGTCTCTTTGTACGTATCATCTTCCACCTAAGTATATTTAGATACCTGGTTAAATAACCAATCTACCACTCCGGTGGCCTAAGTGGTTAGAGCTTCCCCCTTGAATGCGGGTTCGAATCCTGGCCAAGTCATACCAAAGACTTATCAAAATTGTACTAGCAACTGCCTCGCTTGGCTCTCTGCATTGAAAGGTCAGTGTTATGACTGGTCGGCCTGGTGTCAGGATAATGTGACTGGTGGGACATGATTCTACATGTTAGCGGCATGATGCCCCAGTGCTAAACCTCACTATAAACTACCACACTGCAGACATCGTAGCGATATGACTGAAAAATTGTCCAAGCTACGTTTCGTTAAAAAACTCCAAATCACAGATAACCAATCCTTTGATTTTTATGCAGGACTTGTTTCCACGCAACTATTATCAGTCGTCAATTTAAGAGATCCACGCCTGACTTTGTTTGGAATAATTTGATAATAGCTCTGATATTCTCTGAGCTATTGAACCATAATGTACCATAATGAACTACTTAAGGGCATGTTATTGAATAAACCGCAAGAATGCAGCTAAATACTGTTTTTATTTTTTTAGCAAGTAATATATGTGAAATATTTTGCGATCTGTTTATTTTTTTCATACCCTCATCACCATATGCATTAATTGCATGCTTTGATTTTCGTAACAAAGCATACGTTTTACCTAAGTCTAACCGACTCTAGATGTTGGTAATTGCCAGGGTTCATTTGAACATCACAAACGTATTTACACCCTTTTGCTTTCAAAATCATTTAAGTAAAGATATGCGTTCACACGATGAAAAGTGTGAGAGCAAAATTGTTGTGAAGAGTAAGAGGTCGCCAAACCTGATCGTTGATACTGTAGAATGGAGGTTTAGAGGTCTTCAAACCGGGTCATTTATATTGCAGAATGGAGGTTTAGAGGTCCTCAAACCGGGTCATTTATATTGTAGAATGGAGATTTTGAGGTCCCCAAACCAGATCCTTGATATTGTAAAATTGTGGTTTATAAGTCCTTAAACCATTAAACCGTATCCATGATATTGGTTCTCAAACCGGAATCTTGATATTGTAGAAAAGATGTTTGAAAGGTCCTCAAACCGGATCCTTGGTATTGTAGAATGGAGGTTTAGAGGTCCTCAAACCGGGTCATTTATATTGTAGAATGGAGGTTTACATCTTTTCATACCGGATCCTTAATATGTTTGAATGTTGCCTACAGATCCTCAGATGTGATCCTTGATATTGTGCAATGGTGGTTTACCCAGAGCATCTTTATAATATCCTGACTGTATCATCTTTTGTTTTCGTACCAAGCAAAACTTTATTCGTAAACAATGTTTGATAGATGCAAACTCTTTCCAAATACGTTTGTGTACATGATTTCTGGCCATAACTTCAAAATATTTAATCTGATAGAAAAGTGTCAGTAACAAAGTTTGCTAATGACTAATGTTTCTCAAAAAAGGTCAGTCTTAATGTAATTTGACTTATGTTATTATATATATCACGTTCCATGTTCTACACAACATTCCAGTCGATAACAAGCGAAGCATCAATTTTAACAGTGTCTTGTCTTAGATTCTTAAAGCTTGGATATATGCACTTAAGAATTATAATACTATTGATAGCAACTGCAAAAGGTACAAGAAAGTTCTATACAAACCACAATACAATCATGACAAAAGTATGCAATAATTTAAACATACCTTGCTTTAATGAACCTTTACAATTATGAATGTTATCTTCACATCTTATTACGTTTATAATGGCACAAATTAACTTTCTTTTCCTTGGATAGCATTTTGGATTCGCTAGTATCAAACCAGTTTGGGTCGGACAAATCCGTGTGTAAGACTACCGTGACAAGTCCCTGTGTAAAGCTACCGAGACATGTTTCGGAGAAAAGCACTTTTCTTCAATTGTCTCAGCGCTCTATAACCTGTTTGCATTGCTGCAACTCAAGGCACCAAAACAGAGATAATTTTATCCTTAGAACTAATCTGAAAATATATCTCCTTTTGCTACCGGAGTTTAAAATTCTTTACCCCTATAATATTGCCTAAAAATATATATTTTCAGACGAGAAATAAGTAGCAGAAAGGGCGAGGAGTTAATTTCCGAGAGATAATGTTGGTTTCGTTTTTTCATGGATCCATTAGATTTCAATGATATTTCTATTAATGTACAAAGTGAACAACAACAAATACTAATTAACAAAGTACTCCTTGGTACTAGCTTCTATCAAACTAAATCATTTGTCCAATTAGTTGCCGAAGGTCTTATCATGTTTCTTCCACTGCCATTTTCATTCATTATTTTATGACAAAGTAGCGATACACAAACATGAAGAAGGGTCAAGACGTTGTGATTTAAACTGGTATCTCATTTCTTTAATACATGCATTATGAGCACAGATTTCAAAGGACATTTTCGTTGTGATGTCGTGATCAAAGAGATCACGGCAGTCTAATCAGTATCTAAGAGGATTTTTGAGTGTATGATATTTCTATGGTATAGCTAATTAGTTAGTACAAATGCAGATAATATTCCGATAAGCTCTCTTCCTTAGGGACAATCATAAAAACTACAAATGATGATTTTTACCACGTTTTGAGGTTTTGAGCTTTAAGACACTAAGATCAACCAATATATATAGAAAGGATTGAATGAAAATAGGGTCTTTAAATCCACAGAGCAACGAAGATATAACCTCTTCATTGAAGAAAATATTAGAATTGTTTTTGTATAAATTACGGCATATTGGCATGACAGTGGATGACATGGAATATATTCTATTAGTCACTTACAAGCTGATTATGTAGTTACCACCACTGACCTCCTTGCATGTCTTAGTGAAAGAATGTGTTATATTTAGGTATGTTAGTTGTGAGTTTTGCTTCTTGAATTAGTTGTTGTTGTTGTGTTTAATGCCATTTCAGCACAAGATAAGCTATACATGGCGGCCAGTATAACTGGGGGAAGAAGAACCCGGGAACCCCCCGGAAAGAACCACCGACCCACGAGAAATTACTGGCAAGCTCTCTCACGTACCCACTTTGGCCGAGCCCGAGACGCGAACCCACGAAGACAGAGGTGAGATGGCAGTGATCCGTAACGGTGAGCGCTTTAGACCACTCGGCCACTCGGGACCCCGTTCCTTGAATTTTTATTTTTCGAATGTTATGATAGTTAACAAAACAGGGTGTTTAGACGCAACTACATGTATTCTACGTGTCTTGTGTTATTTTTTTGATGTCATGTCTGTAATAACGAATAATTATGTGAAACTGAGTGTACAGTGTTCAAAGTATTACCAAAAAACAAAAATAATGGCGTCAGGCAAATACCTATGATGAAATAAGTTAAGGGTCGGAATACTTGATAGATAAATGAAAATCTGTCCTGATTTTCCCTAATTTTATTTTGAAAAAACAAATACAACACAGTCTCACTGCTGTGTACACGAGAATACCAACAAAAGCTAGACGAAGGCGCTCTTTTACTATGCGAAAATGACTGGCTGCGCGAGATCGCCCGACTACGAGACGAAGCCGACATAGACCAAACCGCATGTTACCTTGAGACTCGCACATCTTAGGGCCGGGCCTGTTCATACGTTCAACATTATTAATAAGGAGTTCGTATGTTTATATAACAGTCTCATCCATTCAAGATTAATTTTGTGAAGGGAGTAAGCCGATGTTTTTAGGTAATATCCACTCTCCTCCCGTTGTTTTGGCGCGGCCATATTTGTAACGTGCGTTCTGATTTGTTAATACATATACAGTAAACAGTGGCTTACTAAGGGTAAATTGCGCCCGTGAAGACGATGATAGCCCAAAGTGGTTTGGGCGCCCCAAAACCTCTGGCGCCTGGGGCAACCGCCATGTCCGCCCTTGACCCCCGCCCCCCCTCCCCGTTAGTACGTTATTGGATATTACCTTATCTATATCGGCCTTAGAATACTAGGATTAGAATATGTCTACTTAACAAATTATTCAATTATTCCCTTGTAATTTCTTTTATGCCTACATTCTGCTATTTCGAATTGTGTTTAAATATATTTATTTACAGAACTGAATCATATCTATATGTATTAGCAACTCATAGCCGCCATAATAAACTTGTCTCCGCGGACGGTCGTTGGAATGTGTGTTGTCGTTTCGCTTGAGTAGTTTGGTAGTAGAAACGTATTGGTATCCATATATCTGCGCGAGAATGCAGTTTCTCCAATCGCAAAATATTTGGTCTACTAATGACTGTTTTTGTCTATGCGGTTGTGAGTTTGGTGGTGGGAACATAATAGATGGCCTATTGCTGCTACTCTCTTAGCGAGCTTCCGCTCGCCTTGCTACAGTGGTAGTTGAAAAAATAGTTGAACTGTGATGACAATCGGAAACGGATTTTAGGTACGCTCTTAATTTCTTTCGAAATACTGTACGCATTAATCTGTGAATATATATATATATATATATATATATATATATATATATATATATATATATATATATATATATATATATATATATATATATATATATATATATATGTTTGTTGAGACTGTCTTGTGACTAATCACAGCTCGATAATTGCAAAATTCTACAATTAATTTTTTCCATTTATTACAACTGCTATTCATTCACTTGCAGAATCAACATACGTGAAAAGTTTATACATATATATACCATAAAATCTGGAAAAAATAAGCCGCGTCTTATTTTCTTTATTGTTCTAGGTAAATTTTCAGTGGTTTATTTTCAAGACGATTGTATTTTTTTTCAAGAGTTCCTTTGAGCAGTAAACAATTTTAAGCTGTCTCCTTTTCTTGCTTCTACGAAAGCAGAATAGGTTTAGATTGTAGCGAATACTAAAATTCGGAAATACTTTAAAATTTAATAAAATGAATGCAATTTCAAATCATTAATGCACGCTAAACACAAACATGTAACATTGGATAAAGGAGACGTGCCTGCAAACGTGGAGTCTTATTTTAAAACCATTTTCAGCAGTAGGAAAACTGAATCTTGTTTTTAAGGTCGTTTAATTATCAAGACCATCATATTTTCAGGTTTTTACTGTGTTTAGATTAACACGTGCACAAGTGAGAAATTTTGTTTTGTGAATGGATAGATTTGCATATATAAACCGACTTTATTTTGTAAATTTAAACAATATTTTCGGTGTATTGTGGTATTCTACATTCTATATTCATGCTCGTGATATCACTGTATGTCGAATAATTTCCAGCTTTTGCGAGTCTTGGCGAGCAAAAGATGGAAATTATTCAAGTCGTTTCATAAATATAATATCGAATCATTACCGATTTGAGATCCTCTATTTATAGCGATTATACGTAACGTAACATGAATCTTGAACCATTAGAAATATTATTTTATTGTTTAATAACGATTTATTAAAGGCGGAAGAGGTACTTTTCAGAAAATTTGTTTCTGAAATATTTCACAGCAGCTTAACTAAAAT
>JAECUM010059961.1:0-15193 GCA_016617855.1 Megalonaias nervosa
ATCCGCCATTGTATTCAAAGAATATATACCGAAGAATTGGCTTTCTTCCAGATATATATCACAATGACATTAATATTAAAGAGTATATGTATGTGTGACCATAGAATGTTTAGTTGTTTGTTCAGTATACACCACTGTTATTAATAATTTAGTACGCATGATTGGGGTTCGTATTTGTTTTCTGGTATTTACTTCCTCATTTAAGCTTCAACAGCAGGTCACTAACAAATTCCCCTTTATTTCCCAACCCAAAGAAAAGGGACAATACAGACAGTCAGACATTTGTACATGACTGTAAAGGCAGTAGGCAGGTAAGAAGATACTCGACTCCATTGCATCTCACCTTTTTTAATTTTCTTTCTTTTCTCACTTTCGTTAGGTGTTCAAACTTTACATGACGTATTTCACCGAATATTAAGAGTTATGCGTGGAAGTGTATATTATTACGAATGTGTATAGATTCAAAGACATTCTCAGTCAGAGGTATTGCTTTCTCTGTCGTACGTTAAAAATAAAAGATGAATAATTACAACTTACTGAAAGAATTTTAATCTGACCAAACATGTCGATCTGTAAATGATATTAGCGGGGAAATTATAGACTGTTTAAATATCTGTAAGTGTTGAATACAACATTATGATATTCACTTATACCATGATAGTCTTCATACTATCTCTACTGATGGTAGACAGGCAGGAGAGCTTTTTCTGTCATCCGTCATCTAGGCCATGTCGTCCGTACGTCTGCCAACCACAGTGTCAGATGTATGTGTGGCATCAACAGAGTCTTATGGTTACTCTTCCTGAAGAAATTTGATTCCCACAGTCATCCAGGACTTTTTTGGTCCTAAATGAAATTTATTCCCCCACTACAAAACATGGTCGCCATTTTGAAAATATTGCCATTGCTTGTCACCTTACACTCGAGCAAGACTCTCCATGAAGCTAGTGTCATCAATTGACTTGTCTTGTTCATCTTGGATGAAACTGGTACTCCTCTGAACTTCTATACGATAACATATGACGGTCATTTTTAAAACTGTGTTAGTCAATTTCGCCTGAGAACACTTGGTCTTATTTGGCATATATATTTCACAAAAGCACTCCTTCCAACATCATACTGATTATTAAAGAAAATTGTAAACTTACACCCTTCCTACAAACCAACCTTGAAATAATTGCTGTTGTTTCTTGAATTTCTGGTTCTATAGATATGATTTTTTTTTCAGCTACGCATCATTAACACATGCATGCATTTTGGAAATATTATAATAGCTACTTTGATTGAACGCATTAATTGTATAAAAAACACGTCTTTTAACGTGAAAATTGTATCTGAGATGAGACATTCGGAAATTCCTGCGAACACTAATTGACATTAAAAATCATTTACAATGTATTTAGAACTATGCAATTAAACAGGGTTTTCACTGAAGCTAAATGTTTTCAAATTGAAGTCAAATCAAAGTCGCTGTTTTTGAGTTATTTCAGCTCAGGTTTGCTAAGTATTTCGTATATTGAGGTCTGTTTGTGTACATAATTCTCACATGTTGTCTCATAGTTTGTAACACTGTATTTACCCACACCAGACCTCAGTTGACAGCTTTCCCATTATCCGTATATAATCGGAAAAATAGAGTTACTAGACGTCTCAGAAAGGTAACACTTTCAACAACTGACGAATTATGGACGGTTTTGAATGAAATGTTTAAATCTGTATAATTAATCAAATAATATGCAATTTATTTCTCTTTACAGAAACCAGATATATGTAGGAATGTTGATTTTATTTGGGTTGATTTGGTGTGTGGTCAATTGGCCTTTTACGATACATTAGACAAGTAGGTTATTTAATGGCGGGGTAATTGGAATAAAGTGCCATGCCAATATGATTTAATCCCACGTCAAGCCACTGAACCCATGCAGCTTCTGTCTATACTAGTCTCCTTTTACAACATGTCGAAGGGTGCAAGGGATTAATTCTACATCCTGGAGCCCGCAAGGGGAGTAGGAGTGAATGGGTGCTTGGGTGTATGAATGTTGGACAAATAGGAGAACTTAATGTATTAAAGTACTTCGCATTCATATCCATACTGTGTAATGTAACAGTATATTGAATTTGTTTGTTCAAACATAAAAAAGAAGACTTTAGATACGTTAATTACTAAAAAATTGGATCAGCCGAAATATAAATTTGCAGCTATTTAGTTTTTGGGCCTACCATGTATTGTACGTCATATGCTGAAAATGTTCCATTAAACCAATAAGAACCAAACAATGTGTTGGTAGGTGTAAACGGTTGTGGTTGTTCTGTTTTAAGAGATCGAAATTATGGAAAATATCTGCATTTAAAGAATTTTCTCTAAATAGAATGCTGACACATGACACAAACATGAACAGTCATGACTACAATAACTGGCGCATGTTGCCCGAGAGCAGGTGAAAATAAATTATTAATTTCGAAAAATGAAAAAAAAATCAACTCAAACTGGTCACAACAAAATACCATTGAGCTTTAAAGGTTTCTAATCCAACTGGCTTTTTCTGTATAATATTATGGGTTAGAAGCCCAACAAATACGCAAAACAAAGTCCTGAATGGGGTCACGTGATCACCTTCTCGCGAACAACGTTAGAAACATTATATGCCTTAAATCATGTACTCTTGTATAGCCTAAGCTAAAATTCAATGACTCCCACACTGGAAATGAATTAAAAAAGTTGTTTACTTCTGAAATGAAACTGGTATTGAATCTTAGTCACCAAAAGATACAATGTTTTAAACTACTGGCCTCTTTGTCAGGCAAACATGGCTGAAATGAATTATCAAAAAAATCAAATCCAGTAGACAAAATTATCATTACAATAACATGTAATGGAATAAAAATAAAAAATATAAAAAATACTTAAACCTAACAAACAAACAGTTTAATTACATATACGTAACGCTTCCCCCACAAAAGAAAAAGAAATATTTATATAATAAAGCTTTCTTTTTACCATAGATTAATTATACATGAGGTAAAAAAATTACATAAGCAGAACTCTTATGAATCATGCAAATGGTAAATGAATAATATTTCTATACACGGGAAAGTGCATCTGCTATTAAATTGTCTTTTCTCTCGATGAGCCTAATGTCAATATTATATTCCTGTAACAACATAATCCATCTTAATAATCTTTCATTTTTGTTTTTCATCTTGTTGATGAAAGTAAGTGGGTTGTGATCACTAAACAGAACAATCGGAAAAGGAGCTGAACTAAAGTAACTTCAAAATGCTGTAATGCCAATACCAAAGCCAAACATTCCTTCTCGATTGTTAAGTAATTCCTTTGGTGCGTATTTCATTTCTGAGAAAAATAGCACACTGGATGATCAACACAATTGCTATCTTCTTGAATCAATATTGCTGCAACCCCAACATCCCTTGCATCAACAGACAGTTTAAATGATTGACTGAAACTTGGAGCTATAAGAACCGGTGCACTTTTAAGTATCGCCTTTAACTTGTCAAAAGCCTCCTGACATTTTTCAGTCCAAGGAAACTTGTTTTTCTTGCTCAATAAATTTGTCAGGGGTTTCGCAATATTTGAAAAAATGGAACAAAATTTCCGATAGTAACCAGCCATACCCAAAAATCGCATCTGTTGCTTTTCACTTACAGGCACAGGGAATTCAAAGATAGCCTTGACCTTAGCATCTGTAGGTTTAACTTGTCCATGTCCCACAATGTGTCTTAGAAAAGTTACACAAGCACGGCAGAACTCACTTTTGGATAAATTGATTGTCAGACTTGCATTAGTGAATCTGTCAGAGAATTTCCGAATTGTTGCTAGATGTTCTTTCCAGGTGTCGTTGTAGATGATGACATCATCAATGTAAGCATCACGATTATCTAGACCAGAGGTAATCATATTCATCAAACGTTGAAAGGTACTTGGCGAACTCTTCATCCCAAACGATTCACTTTTGATTCATAAAGTCCATCTGGAGTCACAAATACCGAAATTTCCTCTGCTCTTTCCGTCAGTGGAATTTGCCAAAATCCTTTCAGAAGGTCAAATTTAGTGACATACTTGGCATTTCCAATTTTATCAATGCAGTCATCGATTCTTGGTAATGGAAATGAATCTGCTTTAATCACACTGTTCACCTTCCTATAATCAGTGCACATACAGAAAGTTTTATCTGGTTTCGGAAGAAGCATACATGGTGAACTCCAATCACTTTTACTGGGCTCTATGAAATCATTCTCCAACAACCACTGAATTTCTTTCTTCAAGTATTCCTGTTTGAGAGGATTCATCCTGTATGGGTGTTGTTTGAAAGGTTTGGAATTTACAATTTCAACGTCATGAAAAATTATGTTTGTTTTTGTAGGAACATCTGGAAATAAGTGCTCATATTCAAATAATAACTGTTCAAATTCATTACTTTCTTGCTGTTGCGAATTTGAAAGTTTCTGGTCCAGATTATTCACAATTTCTGAATTCCGAAGATTTGTTGCTCCAAAATCAATAGAGTCCGGCTGAATTCCTTCACTTAAATCATCACTGAGTGGAACAGGTACAACTAAATTAATTGCATTATTTACCTGGCTATCTCTCAGTATAGTAGTAATCCGTTAATTTACTTAGAACAGAGTACTATGATTATAATTTAACTCATTTATTTTCTTCTTAACTTTGTAAGGGCCGTCATACCTAATTTGAAGAACATTTTGAAGAATGAGCAAGAGAGAAAGAACTCTATTACCAGACTCCAAAATTTTCTCCATTAAGGTTCTGTGAAACCCTAATTTCACTTTTGACTTGAATTGCTGAATGCCAAATTCAAGTATAATTAGCTGGAAAATTCCAGACATAAAATTTGACCCCTGACCAGATTGGACAGATTTGGGAAGGCCAAATTGAATAAAGAACTTTATCAAAGCCTTTACTATTGTTTTAGTTTTAAAATTCCTCAAGGGAGTTGCCTCTGGGAATCTTATTGACGCACACATAATGGTCAACAAGTATTGGTTGCCTGACTTGGTCTTAGGTAAGGACCAACACAGTCTGCCATTATCTTGCTAAATGGTTCGTCAAATGCAGGAATAGGTTGCAGATGAGCCTTAGGTACCTTCTGATTGGAATTTCCTACCATTTGACAAATATGACAAGATCTACAGCATTTCAAAAATCACTTTTGATTTTTGGCCAATAGAAGTGATTCAAGATCTTGTGATAAGTCTTATTAATCCCTAAATGACCAGCCAAAGGAGTTTCATGGGCCAGACTAAGTATTTCCTGTCTGTAAGATTTTGGAACTACAATTTGATAGTTCATTGACCACTCGTCACCAGCAGGTACCTCGGAAGTTCTCCATTGTCTCATAAGAATTCCATTTTTAATGAAATAACAGACAGGTACTTCTGTGGCTTCAGTTTCACTAATGGCCCTTTGAAACAAACAGGAGATCTCAGGATCTTTTTCCTCTTCGACGACAAGTGATTGTTTTTGTCACCCTGATTAGAATAAAGAGAATGAGTAGTTAAAAGAATACCTTTTGATTGATCCAAACAAGGAGTGAAAGTGACCTCATGAAAAGCCTGATCATTACATGTGTCAGCAAAAGGAATACTTTCCTGATCAAAATCATTCTCAAGATCTTTCTTTGCCATAGCTTTAGTAATTGCACAAGCTGGGTATAAATCAGGGAATTCTTTTTCAATAGGATCAACTTTCTGATCCAAGCAAGGCTTGTCAGTTACAAGTGGATTAACCATAACCTTATCTCCAGCTAGATCGTTGCCTAGTAACTAATGAACCCCATCAACGGGTAAAGAAGACTATTCCGACTGTCACAGGTCCAGAAACTAAGTCTGATGACAAATTTACAGAATGGAGAGGAACATTAACAAAGCCACACTCTACTCCCTGCGTAAGGACACTCATTAGAAGAAGACCTCTCAGAAAAAGGCAAAGTACCTGATGTAAAACACTCTGAGAAGCTCCTGTGTCCCTTAAAATTTTAATAGGGATAGAATTATCCAAATCACCCAAGAATGATATAGAACCCTTCAACATGAATGGCTCATAATTCTCCATAACAAAATCAGACTGGGGTTTATTAGACCCAACAAACGTATTGCTTTCAATATATGACCGTGACCTTGACCTTTTAGAAATAAGAGCATTTGGGATAGGTCTGTCTTGATGCTGATGCTTATTTTTCAGTTTGAAGCAATCAGAAATAACGTTTCCTTTCTTCTTGCAATAGGTACACGTAGAAGAGACAAGGATCTTTGATCAAGCTTATCAGAAGTTTGATTTTTAAAAGTTGTGCCAGATTGAGATTTAGAAGGACTCGTATTAGGTTGAAATACCTTTTTACCAGAAAACTGCTAAGTGGAAGACTTGCCTTGAACAGGAACATTATGAGTTAAGAAATACTCGTCAGCAGCACGAGCAGCATTTTCCAAGGTTTCGATCTTATGCTCGTCAAGATCAATATTAATATCACTATGGACACAGTTCTTGAAGTCTTCAAGCAATACAAGTTGTTTAAGACTTTCATAATCTTGATTAACTTTCTTGGCTAAGCACCATCTATCAAATAACTGCTCTTTTTCTCTTGCAAATTCGACATGAGTTTGTCCAGCTTCTTTTTTATAGTTCCTGAATTTTTGCCGATACGCCTAAGGGACTAACTCATAACCCTTTAAGATGCATTCCTTAACCAGATCATAGTCAGTACTTTGCTGTACTGACAGGGATGCATAGATGCTTTGCCAAAAAGTAGACACTGTAATAATTGAGTCTAATGCTCCCTTGGCCATTTCAAGTTTTCAGCAACTTTTTTAAAATAAGGAAAATATTTCTCTGCATCTTTTTCGCTAAAAGGGGGTACTAGCCTAAATTCTTTGTAATATCAACACTTGAATTTGTATGTGAAGTGGTAATGTGCCTTTCACTTGCCAGCTCTAATTCTTTTATTCTAATTTGAAATTCCCTTTCATCCTTCTCTCTTTGCATTTGCATTTCTCTCTCCTCCTTATCTAATTGCATTTGTTCTTTCTGTAACTGCATTTGTCTATCTTTCTCTCTTTCTTCCTTATCTAATTGCATTTGTTTAACTTTCTCCTGTCTCTCTCTCCTCATTCTCAAATTGTAACTGCATTTGTTTCTCTCTCTCCGCTTTTCCAATAGCATTTGTTTTTCTTCTGTCTGTAAATGCATTTGTTCTTTTTCGGTCTCCAATTTTACCTGTATTTATTTCTCTCTCTCCTCTTTTTCCAATAACATTTGTTTTTCTTCTTTCTGAAGTTCCAGCTTTCTTAACGTCTAATTCCATCTTGTATTTTAATTTTGATTCCTTTACTTTTATGTCAGAATCTGATACAGACTTACTGATCGAAACCAAAACACTTTTATCCAAAACACTCTTTTCTACCAAATACTGGACCAAAATGTTTTTTATTTCTTGCTTCGTTAACGAAGCTTTTGCCTCAGAAAGATCATATTTTCTGGCAAGTTCAAACAGTTCATATCTTTTCAAACAATCCAACTGCTCCTGCTTTGGATTTGAAAGAAACATTTCCACTTTTGATGACATTGTGAAAAGCCTGTTGATTTCATTAAAGATTTCAAACAAAATGTGAAATAATACTTGGGATTTAAACATTCTGAAAACTAGGGGAATTTAAATTTCAAAAATCAATTTTCTGAAATATTTTAGCCAAAATTCATATATCCCAAGGACGAGGCCCCTTGTTACGTTTCAAGGTTCCTACAAAAAAAACTAGACAAGAGCGAATCCAACAAGCTTTGTAAAATTTAACAAGTTATTTATTTCCCTAGAAAAACAAGGTAAAAATAAAAAAGGACTTGTGGCTTTTGAATCAAATCCAAAATTAATTCCAGAATTTAAAAAATATAAATCCTATCAATGGAAAGTTCTAAATGAATCACAGTTCGAATCCCGATGAAATTGCAAGATGGAAGGCGATGACTTCTTCTCTTGTCTTCAAAGTGTTGCCGTGTCAACAGTTCCTTGTTGAATCAGAGATTGATATTCCAGTTTTAGAATTCCGAATAATTTCGATAAATGCCTTTGTCCAAGAATTCTGATGAGCACTAGTATTTTCCGGGGAAAATAAATTAATTCCGAAAAATTAAAAAAAATCAACTCAAACTGGTCACAACAAAACACCTTTGAGCTTTAAAGGTTTAAAATCCAACTGGCTTTTTCACTATAATATTATGCGTTATAAGCCCAACAAATACGCAAAACAAAGTCCTGAATGGGGTCACGTGATCATCTTTTCGCGAACAACGTAAAAAAAAACATTACATGCCTTAAATCATGCACTCTAGTAGAACCTAAGCTAAAATTCAATGATTCCCACCCTAGAAATCAATAAAAAAAAGTTGTTTACTTCAGAAATGAAACTGGTACTGAATCTAGGTCACCAAAAGATACAATGTTTCAAACTACTGGCTTGTTTATCAGGCAAACATGACTGAATTGAATTACTAAAAAAAAAATCAAATCCAGTAGACAAAATTATCATTACGATAACATGTAATGGAATAAAAATAAAAAATATAAGAAAAAAATTAAAACTAACAAGCAGAGTTTAATTACGTATAAGTAACATACTACATCTCCAAAGTCCATGTGATTCATCCTCCTAGTCCATGTAACACAAACTGACTATATCATTGTCAACTTCACTAAACGTACGCCCGTACTATGAAGTTTTTTTACTAATATCATTATTGTTTGTAATCTTTATATGTCCTGTTTTAATTTTTAAAGCTTCTTTCTAAAAAGGGATTATTTCTGAGGTTTCATGTGGTTACAGATTAATCGCATTGTTGTTGCTGTTAATATTGCTCCACTATTAACGGAGCAACGCGACTCTTGCAATGCTCAAAATCAAAGCTACGCATAAATGTAAATAAAATTATAATTTGTACATTTCTCTTTTACATTTTTTTTTTGAGCAGAAAGTAACTGAAATAATTCAAATATTTATTAGTCATTTGTAAAGCAAATTGAAACTAAATGACGCAAGTCCTTGAAAGTGATCTCAGAATAAGGGTTTCAACTGTGAAGAAATTTTTCCGCAATCTCTCCAGAATTGACTATACCTGTAGGAAAATATTTTTTTGGGCGATAAAACTCTGTATGGGAAATGGGTGGCCGCGGGCAAAGGGCGGTGTGATGGACATGCATTTAATTGATCTTCTTGTGAAACAGTTCAGTCTTCGTAAAGTGCGATTTAAATATGTGACAAATAATTCCAACTTTAAAATTCAAAGAAAGTACGAGGTAGAAACAACAATAATTTCTATTAAAAATTTTCAGTTTATATGGGAGATAATTTCAAGATGGCTACGTTCATGAGAATTTTATTTAGCATGAACTACAATTTTAATTCTAGTTTTCAAATTACAAAACAACATGGCATGTTTTGTTGATAAAATATAGCCCTCAAATAAGCATTTTCCTAAAATCCTGACATAAGCTGACGCAGATATCCGTCATTTGTATCTCAGATAAAGCACATATCAGTTATTTTGTATCTCCGAAAACGCACATATCAGTCAGTTATATCTCCGATATCAGTATACAATAACGCCCGTGAACCTAAATTAAAACTACTCATATTGTATTATCAGACAGCCGTAAAATGCTGCAGTATTATAAATAAGGGAGTATAGTGAAGAATCAGAAGTGACTCGCTTATTAACTAGTAACATGGCTAATTGTTTCTGACAGGGTAGTGAGGAAGTGAAATAGAAAAGAATATCTCTGACGTGATTCGAACTGAAGATCTCTTGCATACACATCAGTCACTCTATAAACAAAGCTAAACTAATTACTCGGTTAGTCTTGGTAACGTCTGTGACAATGAATGTTATAGGCATGAAAGAGAATCTAAAAAATCTTTCAAAACTTACAGCGCGGTCATGTACCTCTGTGATTGATCATTACATTTATAACCTTTATTGGAAGATTCTTTGGATCCAAGTACACGGAGGAGATATTCCCTTGAGTTCTTCGTTACAAATGTTACATAATATCTCTTTATAAATTGAATAGAAATCAGCAATTTCACCTGTCAGGCCTTTTCAAGAAATTCGGAATTAATTTTGTTCTAAATATGTCAAAATATGTCGTCATCTACAAAATATAGTTTTCGGGTATGAAATTAATAAACAAAATGAGATGTGTCGTTCGTTTGATATATTTTTCTTTAATTTCATACTTGTCTGTTGCAGGTATAAAGTAAAAACAATGGAAAATTGTGAGTATGAATTTCATAAATATTTTTATAATAATTACACCTCAACGATACAAGGAAATCGTATGATTTTAAGTCTGATATTTATGGATGGTTCCTTAGATATAAATATACTCCATGATTTTTGTACGAGAGACAATTAGATGACAGTAGAACCACATTTATATATCAGGCCAGAAAAAATGTATTGTAACCAGTTACAAGTCAGAAAGTGCCCAATGTTGCGACAGAGAAGTGTGGATTCCCAGATCTTTGTAAACTGTAAAAACCTATTACGCTAAAAGGTTCTTGAATGCTTGATAAGAATAACCCATTAAACAATTGAATAACTACCAACCAAAATTCCGTAACGATTGATCTATAAACAAACGTACAGATCATAATTAGATATTTTGCTATTGCTGAGTTCAGTCAGACTTTATGGCTGAATAGCTATAACATACATGAATCAAGTTTAAATATAAATGTATTTTTTCTATTTGTGACCGCATCCATCATTCCCATTCATCTTATCAGAACACTTGCCTCGATCTTAAACTATTTGGTCACATAAAACTTAGTCATATTACTAGCTACAGAACCAACCTCAGTCGGAATACCTAGTGGCGTTTCATATCAAATCTTACTGGGAAAAATATTTCGATTGAGTGTTACAGAGTTAAAAGGAGAATGTCGCTGTAAAATGAAGAATTCAGTCTCATGCTGAAGAGCAATAGGAAAATGGAATCACGTGAAGAATTATGATACCTTTGAATAATTCCTTGCAAAAGACCAAAAAACCAAAAACCAATTTCTCATCTAAGTTCATACTTGAAGAAAAATAAACTCGCGAATGTTTCAGTCAAAATCAGGCGATATGAATCGATAAGTCACCCTAATGAACGTCATGATATGTGACATCTAAATGAGACTATTCAGTACACAAGGTACATACATATCCCATGGCTGCCACTGTACAACTGCCGAGGTGTAATTCCAATCAGTTGCGAAAGACCCGATCGTGCTCAGATTGAACCAACCATGTGTGCTGAGAAATGCATATTGAAAAGAACGATAGCTGAAAATATATATTCTGAATTTGGATTTTTCTCCGAAGAAACCGATGTAACTGTTTATTGTATCCAATCAGAGTCCCTGGTAAAATATTTGTTTTTCTTGTCTGATTTATTCCTGTAGATTTGCTCACCACTGAAAAAATATTAATCGTATTCAATACATAGCAACATTCAAGCCTAAAATGAACAATTGTTTAAGTTCATTATTTTGCTTTTTGCGTAAGACAACAAAAGAAAACAGTTGCGATTCGGTCTGTACCGGTAATGTTACTTTCGGTACAGACCAGATCAGGCAGTTCATTCAAATGCAACTATTTTTCGAAATGTAAAATAACATATGCTGAGCTTTTGATATGTTGAGTCCATGTAGTGTCAAATAAGATCATCTTAATTAATCTGAAATAATAACTTGTAAAAGTAAAGGATGTATATATGGGAACAAACTTAGTATCGTAATGCTTTGAATAATATTAAGGGAAATCCATGTCAAAGACATCCTTTTGATAATTAAGGATCATAGATGCAGTCATAGCTAATTATTTTATGCCCATAAGTGAGATAAGCAAAACAATATGTTAAAGTCTATCTATTTGAAGAATGCAATGATGATAATTACTTTTAAGAGGTAGGAAGTATCATATTTAGACCAGACTGTTTTCTTACAAATTTACCTACGAAGCACACTAATTTGTTACGTTATTGTATAACTTTGAATTTATTTGATACCTCATTTGGATGCAAACGAGACGTGATTGCAAAATTGTCTAATGTGTCTTCTTACGGATCTGTAATAGTGTGTATACGACTTAGGCAGGTGGTTGGGATGTTCGAATTTTATGGGACCATGGTGACAGCTTTCAAGCACAATATCAAGTGTGATTCTTAGTCTATTTTGACAAAAAATATTTATTTGTTAACATTCCGTGAACAATTAAATAAGCTTTGGTAAACGCCGACATATATTAGAGCAATAACAATTCAAACAACTCAAAAGAGAAGTCAGATAGTTTTCTTTATTTCATAGCAAAACCATTTCTGCACTAAATTGCAACTGTTAAAACTGTAACTGGTAAGGCACAGTTACCATGAGGGTTTGTCTCGGACATTTAAAATATATTTATTTACCTGCAAAATCCTAGAAGACGATATTTTCTCGTCTCCATTTATTGCAGTAGTAAGACTTCAGAAAGAACAAAAGTTGGATATAGCTCTATGGTAGGTAAATAGAAAGTTAAAATTTATCGAAATTTCTCAATGCATTTGTTTATTTAGGCTTACGAAAATATCGTTCTAACTGAAATTGATGCGCCGCTGCTATTATTTATTTATATTTATTATATTTATTTATATTTATATCATTATTTATCTACTTTTTAATATTGTTAGAACATAATGTGACACAGTTATGTGTACAGCTGTAACTTTAGATGTTCCGAAAATTAAAATACCATCTTTTTTTTACAAGGTTGTAAGTTCACCACTCTTTTCCTGTCTTATCTGCTGGCTGTCATAGGTTGTACGTCATCATTTACCGTTAAAATGGACAAAAGAATCATTACACGGAGAGCAGAAAACCCTGACCTTAGGTATACTTGCATGTTAATAATTGTTGTTGAATTCGATTTTCGTTGCCGAGAATCTAGTTTAAATACTTATTTTGATAATCATATACCTATAATCGTTTATACACCTTGTATATTTAACACAGTTAGTCTCAGCTAGAGTTGGTTTATCTTAAACAAGTATATTCAATAGCCTCGAATTTGGTATTGTTTCTCTTTTATATTGTTTTTCGAATTCCACATTTTCATTTTTTAGTTAATGCATGCGACTAATCTTTTTGAACAAACTTAATGTCATGTTTGTAAGTGATTGATTAGGTTGATTATACTTTTTTAAAATCTATTCTTTGTATATTTTATCAATATGTCCCATATCCCCCTCCTATGCTTGTCATTAATTGTTTTACTTAAGTACAAAATGCAATGTTATTTAAGGAGAAAGAGTAAATTTAAGTTCGTTTCAATCAAATGCTCGATCTTAATCCAGTGTGCATTGGCTAAGGTTATATTTTAGGTCCTGTAGATCGATGTAGCTATAAAATCACAAAAAAGTTCACTTGCAAATTGTACAATGTATTACAGTAGCGATAATTAAACTGGGCATTAATGAGAGAGAGAGAGAGAGAGAGAGAGAGAGAGAGAGAGAGAGAGAGAGAGAGAGAGAGAGAAACAGACAGACAGAGACAGATGCCATCTTTCTCAAAATTTTGTGTCATGTAAATGAATAGTTTGATATTAGTGGTGAAATATAACGATGACCATGTTAGTGTATTCTGCCGATCAGGTTGAAATGGATGATAAATTTTAGTATGACTTTTACCTCAATATTAGCAAGCTGTCATGGATTGCAATTTGCACCATCTAATACCCCAGTCTGATCATGTTCTTTTAATGTCCTTTGTTCGCTATATTTCATTTCAGTCCGCCGATTACAAGTGACACACGTTCCGGCAGTAGCGCAGATTACTCAAGGTGTTCTTTTAAATGTAAGTTGCCATATTACTGATGTGATGCAAGTAGTGAATTACTTTCGAATTCGTTGTAAAGTTTCATTGAAAAAGTTAAATAGATTGTGACAATGTGGAATATATCAGTGTAATTAAAGATAGATCTCACGCGGAAATTTATCACATACAACAAGACCTGAAGTCATTCGTTGAAATAATTCATATACTTTTCATAGTGATATAGATATGATTTGAGATCATTTCCCGAAAAGGAATTAATAATGATAGAAAAATATGTTCAGTCATGCAGATACACACTTTAAAACCGATTTTGTTTTCTTGTTTCTTTTCAGGTTCGAATGATAATGAGAAATTCAATAAAGAACTAAGATGCCCTACAAGTGATGTGTCATCTCCAAGTTTATCCTCAGGTTAGGTCAAAATACATTTGGGAACTTTCTGCTAGACAGACATTATGTGCCGATTTTTGCAAGATGCATATATATATATATATATATATATATATATATATATGTTATATATATATATATATATATATATATATATATATATATAGTGGTATGCTAACTCCGGTTATTTGCTTCGTATTTACAACTTTCCTCAAAATGGCCTTTTTTGTCTAACTCATATGCCGACTTTTGTACTAGCCAACAAATTGAAAACCCTTAATGAGTCCAGCATCAACTGACTCTTCTTTCTTGTGGTGGTGGGAAATCGGTGGTTTGTATTGCTTCTTCCTCATATATAAACGTTTTGGAAAGCCTCCGTTGCGTAGTAGATATTGCACCAAGATTCTAAGTACATTTAAAATCGTAATTGCTCTTTTACTCATAAAGTCATTATTCCCAATGATATTCTAGCAAGGATTATTGTGTGCAAACTTGATTGTGCCTGTAAACAGTTTAAGAAGTGCATTTGAAACTATTTTCAAATCTTACGTTATCCAGTATCAGTGTCTGAGCTTAAGTTTTGATATGAAATATGGAACAACTTTAAATATGTATTACAACTATCACGGCAAAGAAGCTTGGTGATAAGGAGAAGAATTTTTATTTTTAAAGGCGGGGAACTTTGTCCATGTCTCAATCTGTAACGTCTATTCAGTTCTGGTCTAATATTGATTTACCCTTTAGGAAAATATAATTTAATAGAAAAACATAAACAAACAACAAATACAACAACGGCTTTTCGACTCGAACGCGGACTAAAGTTGTCTTACATGTAGCTAGGATTATTAATGCGAAATGGCTTCTTTTCAGGACACACTTCAACCATTGCTCGTTTAAGTACGTAAATGTATTGCAATTCTAGT
>JAECUM010059963.1:0-16902 GCA_016617855.1 Megalonaias nervosa
ACAGATTTCGAGACGAGAAACAAAGGAATATAAAATCATAGCCATATCGTCGAGTTCATTGTCAATAAAGTTAATAGTACAAATTAGATCAACAAAATAGATCACGAAGGTTATGATTTTGTAAATAATGTTTCTGTATTTTATATTGATGCTGATGCGAATATTTTTTTATTTTATTTGTATAGTCTTTACAAACCAAAATCAATCACAAAATAATCAATCATCTTTAGAGTACCACGATCAGAGCACGCCTCCCCCCTGCTTTGTAACCTACACTGGCTATCCATTCGATCCAGAATTAAACACAAAATTTGTTCTCTGTGCTACGTTTCACTGACGGGCTCCAGTCCAACATACTTATCCGACCTCACCCATGTGTACACACCAGCAATATACTTACGCTCTTCTTCTGACACTCGTATTCTCATTATTCCCACTATGAAAATTAAGTCATATAGACAACATTCTTTTGCATACCAGGGCCCAGCAACATGGAACGAATTGCCCACTGAAGACACAGTGATCTCATTCAAGAGCGCTCTTAAAACTCACCTATTTCAGCTGCAAGAACAGACTTAAAGACCTAATAATGTTTCCTTATCTTAAATATTTTCAGCATGTTTTCTGCTTTCTAATTTCATGGTGTTTGTTTTTATTTTTGTAATCATATCATTATATATGTTTTTTAAGTGTTGTCAAATGTTGTAAAGCGCTTAGAGCTTCTAAAGATTAGGCGCTATACAAAGTCCTCATAATAATAATAATAATAATAATAATAATAATAATGATTATTATTATTATTATTATTATTATTATTGAATAACATTTTATCTTTTATACTTTTGGACGTGTGAGAACAAAAATAGAAACCAAGAGATGAAAATGTTTGTTATATTGGCAGAATATGAAATGTTGCTATCATTCAGTTTAACAAAAACGACGAGAACAAAACAAGAAAACAGCAACAACCAGAAATAAGAGCGAAATGTAACGTTAGAAGCCATCCCGAGTAGATCTGCCAACATATTATCGAAATTAACAAACATGGATGGAGACTACAGCTATGAAGAGACAATGATTGAATATCATCATCATCATCATCATCATCATCATCATCATCAACTCTCTGTCTCTATCTCTCTCATCTTTCTCTATCTCTGTATATAAGCTATGTTCTGAATGTGTCTTTTTGTATATGAACAGGATAAAAATTGACTTACACTATGACAAACTTTAGTATAAACAAACTTTATATTCTACGTTACATACCCTACGATTCATCCAAGTTTTTCATGGAAATTGTAATACATACGATACAATTTTGGATAATGTGTAAAAAGGAATTTATGCTTCGCATATTCATATTCGGCTAACGTCTGCCCATATCCTTTCGCAACGTTAGTTCGCGTGTTTCCTGTTTGAGATTAGGGGAACATTTGTCTTTTTCGTCGAAGTAAACGCTGGCCCTTTTAGTAACAAAAAATGTAACTGAATATCTCCTTTCAAAGAGGGATATATTTTAGCATTTGCCGTACAAATCCAACATTGAGGGGTGGGAGATGAGTGATATGTGATATGATACCCCACCCCAGTTGTTATGATGCTTTGGTTATCGTTATCATGGAGATGATCGACCACGGTGTTATTGCCCGGATCGAGTAATTAATAACATAAAATGTGAAAATTATGAATAAAATAACAGAGATATGAGCAAAGATATAGGGTAGAACAACACGAAGCTCCGTATGTAAAATATAACAATTTAATCAATTACATAAACAAAATGAAATTGAACATATTTGAATGATACATTATCTCAGGGGTCGGCAATCTATTTTACATAGCGTGCCACTTTTTTTTCCGAATTAATTACAGATTAATTACAAAATGAACGAGCGCATGCCACCAGTAAGAGAGCAACACTGTTAAAATCGAGATTGTTGGCTGCCCTTCGCGTGCCCCACAAAACCTCTTGACGTGCCACCTTGTGGCACGCATGCCGTAAGTTGCCGACCCCTACGTTATCTCATAGAAATTAAATTCCAAAATTTATCCCAAACCCAGTTAACCGTTCTGTTATAACAATAACAAATTTCATCACAGTATCGAATGAATGATCGAACTCAAATTGCCGCATGTCAGCATAACCTGGCTGTTTATGATCCTGTTGGAGACAGGTCAGCGCTGCCGTATTTCTTTTTTCCTTCTCTCTCTCTCTCTCTCTCTCTCTCTCTCTCTCTCTCTCTCTCTCTCTCTCTCTCTCTCTCTCTCTCTGACACTTACGATACTTATTTCAAATGTCCCAAGATTGTCTGTGGATTGTCTCTACTTTGCCACCAAACAGTGCATATCCTATCCTTCGCAGATAGCAATTTATTACAAGCCTAGCCCATGCGTCAATCTTAATGGTAATGTACCACGCTGACTACGACTAAATATGCTGCGACAAAACATCCACAAAATTTGTTGCAATATTACAAATATCTTCTACTTATCTTCTGAATTTTGTGTTTAAAATTTAAAATTTTAAATGTTTGTATTTCTTTGTCTTCGTATATGATAGACGCATATATAATTATTAATCCTTTGATGTATATACGATTCTAATTGGTATGTAGAGATGCGGGTTTATTTACCGCTTGTAACTGAGGATCATTTGCTCCATTAATTGTACCTTCTTAATTTGTTAAAGTTAACACGTAATACATAGAAAATTCAAAAACAAAGTCAAAGAGTGTCATTTGAATTGTCCCAATCAACCAATTATCAACATGCGTCCTGAGGAACAAACAAATTTCCGCCCATTGTAAAAGTACGTCCAGAGGAACAAATAAATGTCTGTTCATTTGTATTAGTATTGTCTGTTCGATCCTTAGACCAGAACAGAGCAGAAACTTTATGGGAGAAAGCTTGCGAAAAGCTTCTTAGGGCTGGTGGTTGTTCCCGGGGTTTTCCCGGGTGCATCCTCCATCAGATATACTGGCCGCCATATATAGCCTAAAATGTGCTGAAAATGGCGTTAAAACCACAAACAAATGAAGTTACCCCACAAATCAAACCGCCTGCCGTTAATTATCTTTCCCAGGACCGGCATGCTCCTAGGCTATGTAAATTTGTTTTGTGGGCTCGACAGGTTGAATCTTGCCAAGCTCAGGGTCACTGGTATATAAATCCTGGCAACTGCTGCCTTGTGTATATTTAGTTAGTGTACAGAGCCTTCAAGCTTTATCCGTCCACAAATACTGTAAAACCGCAATGTCATCACGGTTATGTACAAAAATACGACTTGCCGTAGAAAGGCGTCGTATGAGAAACCTCCAAAAGATGTGGATGGGTGGTGGTGGTGGTGGGACCAAGAAAGAAGTGTGAAATGCAGGGAAATAGATTTGTATGGATGTAGATTTGGATTCTTTAAAAGCTATTAATTAAAAACAACGGGAGATATAGTGACAGACAAAGATAAGTAGAAAATAAAGTTATAGAATGGACAATAATTTAAGACATGCTTGCACATAATTTGTCGTCAATTCTGAAGAATCGACATCAAGAATTCAATTCATGAAAGTCTTCTCTGTTTGTCACTATGCTATAAGAAAAAAACTAGTGTATGCTTATATCAAAGCATATTATGCATACGTCAAGGGTTACTATGCATACATCAAGGCATACTATGCACGTATCATGTCATAGTATGCATATATAAAGACCTACTATGCATACATCAATGCATACTATGCATATATTAAGGTATAGCACGCATATATCAAGACTTGCAATTCATACATCAAGTCATACTATGCATGTATCAAAACATATTATGCATATATCAAGGCTTAATATGCATACATCAAGGCATACTATGCATGTATCAAGGCATAGTATGCATATATCAAGACTTACTATGCATACATCAAGTCATACTATGCATATATCAAAGCATATTATGCATATATCAAGGCTTACTATGCATACATCAAGGCATACCATGCATATATCAAGGCATAGTATGCATATATCAAGGCTTACTATGCATTCATCAAGGCATACTATGCATGTAGCAAGTCATAATATGCATATCCAAGACGTAATATGTATATAGCAAGACATCGTATGCATATTTTAAACCACAATAACATCTTCATGTAAGGTTGGTGTCGCATAATCATATGGTTTCTCCGGAAAGCTTGATTACAGTCAAAACGCGCGTGCGACGGATAATTATTAGCATTTATGAGGTGCTTATTCAAGGACATTACACTTCACAATTTTTAAGTAATACGCCCGAAACTTAAGATCACCGTCATATCATTGTTTTCGATGTTGAGGTGCTGAAGAAAGGCGTAAGTCATTCCATGTCACACATATTTAATTCAGTTATGTCCATTGCAAATGTGATAATTGGATTTAATAGTTGGTTTTCACTTCTGAGGTGCCTATTTTCCAGTACTGAGCTTGTTTTTGTAACAACATTTTAATTACTACATTATCCCAAGGGCCTGATCGTGAATAAATTAAACCTGGTGGTTGCACCTGCAGTAATTAGAGACTAGGTCTGGCTATGAAAGCAATCAAACATATGTCCACAGTGGTTTACTTTACCCTACATTCAATCCCACCAAGCAACGCTCTTCTGGGATTTGTTTACATGCAAGACTTGGGGTCTGTTGGCTTGCGGTAGCCCACTTCCCTGTCTGTCTGAAGTCACTTCAGCCGAAATGAAAGATAGGGGAGAAATATGCTGTCTCTGTCTTCGTAACATAGGTATCCGGAGCATATTTTACTACTTCGTTTTCACTTTGTTTCGTTGCCACCATCCATATCGGTATGCCATAGTGCAGGGGTCTCAAACTCAAAACACCCTGAGGGCCGCATGAGGGGATTTTCTATGGCCCAAGGGCCGCACCACCTTAGTTTTCTCTCATGACACCTTGTGACGCCAATCATTTTGCGGGCCACAGGATACGGCTTGGCGGGCCGCGTGTTTGGGACCCTTGCCTTAGTGTAACTTTGCGAAAGGGCGGCGGTTATTTTAAGAACATGATAAACATTTGGTTGTTTCATTTTTCCGGTAACAAAATTCTCTGAATCAGACACAACCCATTCAGACAAGACAAAGCAAAAGAGATGAACGTTGAGTAACAGAAAAAACTTGTTATACTCGAGTTCACTAAAGCCTGAATTTATACTTTTGATTCTTCCTTTAACTTACATTAAAGTCATATCTTTGAATAGTGACGTAAAAGGGTAAATGGAGCCCAGGGCGACGATGATGACCTAAAGGTTTTTTTTTTTGTTTTTTTTTGGCCCCAAGACCTCTGGTGACCCCCCACCCCCAAAATGGGTTAGTACGCTACTGTCTTTGGAATAATAAAGCTTGAGTGTTTATGAATCAGACATGTACACATTCAACCATAAAAGTTATTCATTGTATTATGTTTATGGTATCCCATCTACTTTTAATAAATTATTCCTTGATAATTTTAACTATAGCAGAACTTTATAATCAGGTCAAATAAAGGTATTATGTTTATAGAAATTGCTTTCTTCCTTAACAATTTTAGTTTGCTGGTGATATGCAATTGTTAAGTCTATCGCAGGTTTAAGGAAATGATGAAAGATATGTTAACATCATGCACTTAAATATAATATCATATATATGAAACAAAATCGGCATGCATGGTTTTTCAGTCAACATCTTTGAAATTACCATTTCCTTCATCCGTACTTTTTAACAGCCATGCTTTTGAGCATGTCAACAATTATACCTATTTGGGTCATATATGAAAATCCAGTAGGTCAGATGATGAAACTATTTTGAGGCATTACATTTTTTTGTTAACTCAATCAAACATGCTCTTACTAAGATTTAGAAAATGTCCTTTGAATATAAAAAATATATCCACAAAATTTGGTGAATGTATAAAATTTTTTTAGTTATTTGTTAAAACAATACTCCTCGGTTACTATTAAGTCTTCAAGAATGAACAGTGCCTCTACATAGTTTGTAAACTATAATCTATTTAATACTGAAAAATTAATGAGAAACTATGTGTTTTCAATGATGACAAGAATATCTAATAGTAAGAATTGTATCTTGAAATCTCTTTGAAACTATGATGTTAGTTTTAGTTATCTGCTTATAGACTGATTGAACAAAATCACACGTTAAATATATTGTAAAGCTGAGTTCAGACAGATTGTATACCAAGGCCTAACTACTCGCACAGCGATGCACAAGCACAGTATTACTGTCAAAATCATTTCACATTCAGCGGAATTCATAATATGTTGAGCGTAGTTTAAGATAATATCAGTTTCTTTCTGCTCTACCCTAACCACTGGTTATAAGAAAGATATAAATCAGAAGAAAAAAAAACAAAACCAAATCGTCTGAGGAATTTAATAAGGTATATATTAACAATCACTTTGACACTGCAATCACTTCGATATTGGGAACTGCTGTATAAAGCTATTCTTAGTGCAATGTGGACAGGGTCACTTGCCATAATTTGTTTTCGACATTAACAACTGGCTGGATCTAAATTAAAATAATATAAAACATCAATAAACAAATGTTTACAGAGGAAACATTTAATACCACAAAAACGAAGTAAACATACACAAAACGCGTTTTCCACGAAGACATCCAATAGTGGTGGATGCAGAAATTACGTTCAGGGCGTAGACAAGTGGGTGAGGGATCAGTGGGACGGAACCCCTGCTGTAAGTGTTTAGAAAATGTTCCAGTTGTTTCGCTGTCATGTTTTGGGTGAGGGCAAGGGCACGCGACGGCTCGCCCATCACACTCGTTTCACCCCTGTTCAGAGCTTGTTGGTACTTCCGATTGATGAACTACTCGTACTTAATATATGTAGATACTAGAACTGCTACTGGAAAAAAAAGTATAAAGTATCGGAGCCAAACTGTTATTAGTATCCTACACATATGGCTAAACACATCCATTTATGACAATGCACTAGCAATGGATATTCATATCATCAACCTGTTTCAAATCTATATTTGAATACAAAGATGCATACATGTGGGACTTAAGAGTCTGTAAGATTTGTCAGAATATTCCGTGCTGTCTGCGCATTCGCATACTCTAGAAGTACTGGGAAAAAGTGTAAAGTAATGGACTCCAATTGTAATTAGTATACAACACAAATGGCCAAACACATTCTTACAGATTTACGAAATACATGTACTAAATATATTTACAAACTAGATCTACTGGAAAAAGTATAAAGTACTGTATAAGAGGTATTACCCAGGTTTATCCATGTGCATTGATGCCAAAAACTGTCATTTGGGTTAACTTTTACCATATGTAAATAAAATACAGTCTGTGTGGGAATATTATGAAGCAAGTAATGCCTAAATATTCTATCATCAGGTTTACTCAAACTTGTATCTTATTACGAAACCATTTGCAGAGTTCAAAGTATTACAAGGGAAATATATCAGCATAGCAAACGGTCTCAAAGAGGAGAGATGTTGTGAGATGGTCTAAACATTTGAGATTTTTCCCTCAATCTGTGAGATATCGCACGTGTTCAACAGTCATCAGAGATTCTGCAGAGAACGAAGCGGCAACCTCGAACATTGGCGCTGGCAACTACATTTGTATGGCTTGATGCATCCAGCTTGACTGAAAAAAACTGACAAGTTGCTCCACAGGACCTAATCCCAAGTGCCTAGTCTCAGACGAAAGAAAATTAAAAGCACATTTTACATTCCTTATTTTCAACCAAGCTATTAACATAAGAAATTTGTAATCCAAAGAGCGCTGCACTCAAACTTTTTGTCACGTTTGCTAAGCACAAAACTAAAGTCATGTATAAGCTATAATCTACATGTCTTGGGAATATTACCACGGCTTTATGTTTGATCTCTAACGATTGCCGCGGGGTTAGTGTTGAACTCTTATGTACGGTTACCACGACCAGCGAGAGACCGGAAACTTGAGTCGGCAAAGGCGACCGGTCGTGTCACTTAACAAAGGCTTGCCGTTATCACACATACATGTTAAAGGTTAGTTCAAGGATCAAAAGGAAAGTCCACGGGGTGAACGGGGTGAACGACGTGTGTTCTTATCCGTCCCCACGTTGACAGACATCGAGAGGGACATTGTCCGCTAAGTTTGATTGGGTCGGTCCACAGCGATATCCAATCAAAATTCAGATAGAGGGCGTGATTACAATTCAGACCCGAATGAAAACTTCCAAAATCGTAAGAGTAATTTAGTATTCGTCTGGAAGGATTGCAGATCAATAGGGTTTACTGCGAGAAAGAATCCACTCATAATCTGGCGGTAGAACTTAGAGGTAGATTCTAAGGAAAGAGGAAGCTTCGTAAAGGAAGCTTTTTAGGAGGCAGAGAACTTCCGGTTCTATTGGGTCCCAAGTCTTCAAGAATTGGAGACGGAATTGAGACTGTAGCCTGGACAGTCGAAGTCGACAGAAGGGCAGGAGAGAAAGTGGAGGAGGAGGAGAAGGAATCTAGAAAATGTCGAGGAGGAGGAGGAGATGGAATTTGGAGAAAGGTCGGGGAGAAAGAGGAGAAGCAGTTGGAAGAAATAAGAGAGAGAAAGGATACAACAGATGAGTAGAAATACAAGGACAGGTGGAAATCAATCTCACACTGCTAATCAAGCGATTCAATAGGCTTATTAAAGGGTCGAGAGGAAGGAGTGTAATTGGAAATTTGATTATTGAATTGTTATTAAATTGTTATTCATTGAATTTCTAACTTTTTTGTATAGTTAAATATCTAACCGCCGGAATTGCTGACTGGGGGCTCGGAGATTACATCTATCTTTCAGTAAATTTAACTTCCAATAAAATAGAGTCTGGGTGGGACTTCTATAATAGTTTAAATAAAATATTGGGAGTACCCCACCCCAACCATATAGTTCGTCACACTTTTATTTTCCTTTTCATCGAAGAACAATGTTTACTGTATCATGTCGACGTCTTTGCAGTCTTGACGATCGTCCGCCTGATTCAAATGCTGCTGGCAGAAGCGAAAGTTTTAACGAATGGCTCTGAATTGAGACCTATAATTTCCACAGAAACACACTGATATAGCAAAACTTTCCACACATTTAGGAAGCTTGCATTACATCAGATGGTATTATGGAAGCTGAGCAGAGTATTGCAGATTTCTTCAGGCCCTGTCGCTAGATCCTGATGTACCTGAAGCGATTTGTATGTTTAAGCAAGATGAAGTGAAGAATCATTAAACTGGTTTTGATGGAAGTTACCATGGTACTGATTTTTTGATCTTATGTCATGATCATTATAATAAAGTCAAGTAGACCCGACATTGTTGTTCGCTCATCAATCTGATTTTTGCTGGCAAGACACAAATTATGTCAACTCAACATTGAAATAAATGTAGCCATTTTTCTATTTTACCATATGCCTATTAATCAATTAAACGTCCTGATTAATATTTTAGTGTGTGTGATTTACCAAGACAATAAGGGAAACTATATTTATGGTGGTTTTTATAATGCAACCAATTGCAAAAATAGACGGGTTCCAAAACAAATTCATAATGACCATAAATCTAAACATAAAAATTACAAATATGTACACAGTATCTTGAACATAAATTATTATGCCTTTCTAGCATATGATCTCTTTTCACATTCCATACACACGGGACTTCAGACGGACGAGGAGCAGGGAGAAAATGACAAGTTGAGTTAATGCTCATATTATAATCCAGTGATGTCTGTAAGCAGTAGGGCTGTGTGAATATTTTTAAAATCTGAGAAGAGGTTGGCCTACGTTTGCACCTTCCAGCGAAAATTTACGCTGCCTTAATGGAGGCGACAGACTTTAATTTTATTTTTCATGGAGTTGGTGACGATGTTTAATAGTATATACGACATTATTAGATGAAAGACAAAGGACGATAATGTTCCGTTACTATTTTAGTCCAATGTCTTCACCGACATAATTTCATATTTGTTTGTAGTGAGGGATCGTTGTCAATATCGTCCATTTAATTCGATAGGTGGCAGCACGGAACAAAAGCGGTGAAAAACTTATTCCGTTTTTTTTCTTCTGTTTTACAAACAAATACAGAATCGATACATCTTCATCTTTTTTTAATAAATGTCGCAGTCTTATGGATCATGGTCGTTATTGTCGCTAAGGGAACAGATTAATAAAGGGAAAAGCTATCTGTGATGAAAAGAAGGAGTTAATCGATCGGAAATGGAAACAGTATGTATAATCATTGTTGCAAGTGGAAAATCACATTCCAATATTTGCATACAAATGGAATACGCGTTATATTCATATAAGTACCTTTGGGATTCTTTCCTATAATTATTTTTTGAACAGATGCATTTCGCTAAAGTGATATAATCCATCGTCCATTGTGAAAATTATTGAGAGAATCCATCGTCCCATTCAACGATTTGTTGTGAAAATTCTTGAGATATTTAGTGCGTCGAGTAATTTAGTTTTTAAACATACATTGATTCCATGAAACTATTCATTTTCAGTTCTGTTTTATAAAACAAGTTATTTTTGGGTGCCTTTTTGTTCACAGTCTATTTTATCTATGAAGTGTCAGACATAATGTATGAAATATTGATAAACGTTATAGAGTTACAGTTTGCTATTTGCTACATTTTCAAATGAATAAGTCGCGATTGCTTAAATATACTTTGCTTAAAAGACAAACATTCACATTTTTGTGACTGTTACTGCTGCTGCTACTACTACTACTACTACTAAGATCGGATTAATATGCAGAAAGCACATATCTTGTTTCCCCAAGCTCATTTTTAAAAAAAAGCGACGGGTGTATTATTTCTAACAACGTTTGCGTTTTTGTGTGTTCATACATGCTTGTTTATGTATCTGTGTGGGTTCGTCCCTGCAAATTAAACGTGTCTTCAAAATAGATCGTTTACATATAAAACAGACTGAGATCAAATTTCAATACCAATATATGCCAGCTATAGGACATTTCGGTTGACAAACGAAAAAAGGACATAAGGGACTTTTTGTAAGATCCAGATTTTGAATATTGACAAATCTGGCTAATTTAAGTGTGAATTGAATGTCAGTAAGCAGTTTGATTTCCTAATTAATTCAGACAAGATCTCGAAACCGGTTGGAATTTTGAAATTAAGTAACATATTTTATTGTATGCATATTCGCTGTTGTGAATCGTTCATTTCCTCAGCGTATGTTGTATAGTCAGACCAATTAACTTTCTGAAAGTATAATTTTTGCAAATGTTTCCGTTGTGCTTTGTCTGTCTACATTACATCAGCGGGTTGACGAATCCTTTAAAAGTAGCAGGTAAAACTGATAAATAAACACGAAATTATGTAAATGCAAGGAGCAAAAATTCTTCTGCAAAGATAATGGGTAGAAAAATATTATGTTCTGTTCGGCGTCCCGTTTGATTTTCTTTTTATGAACTATCCATGTATTTTAATAGCTCTCTTAGTTATGTTATTTCCCCAACTTTCTGATAATTTAGAAATTATCATACCTCGACCGCATCTCCTGCACAAGATGTTGTCTTTACACAAATTTTAGTTTCTGAAACATTTGCGTATAATGCAATCTTCCCATCACAATGGCCTTAAAGCATACTACTTTTTCTTGATTTGTCCGGTGCGATCAAGAATGATAAAACAGTTATTAAATAGGAGGCATAATCAAACTATTTTTCTTCATTATTCTTTTATCACCAGTACCCTTTGATTATCAAAGTGAAGTGCCCATTTCGAGCCCATAATGCTATTATTCCTCCGCAAGCAAGAATTGCCGCCTGATTTCATATCTCTGCCCTCTCAGATACGCCTCATTAACGTCTCAAGTAATAAAACTGTACGGGGTAATAATTAGATCAGTGCATTAAAGTTTGACCATATGTGTCTCATCTCTTTTATTGAAGAGGAAGTTGTATAAAATCAACTTTTAAAATCTCGTTGTAGAAGATGGCTTGTCGCAGCTCCAAAAAGCCACACTAATTAAATCAGTCCCATCAAACCATAATAATGCAATCAAATGCATTTGTCTCATTTAATTCTTATAAGGTACATTAGATATGACATCTGAGATATATCTGGAAATTACAGGAGCGTGTATTATAACAAAATTATTCCGAAACCTCAACTTTTGTGTCTGCGGGGTAGGAAACGGGCTTATGAATTCGACATTTTTTTGATTGATAATTTTCATAATCGAATAAAGAAGCCCATTGCATTTGACAAATTCTCAGAGAAGAGACATCAAAAGAGCAGCACTCTTTCAGAGACCAGACAAATGCAACTTACGGCTATCAGAATTAGTTGGACACGGTGTCACATAATTGACACGTCAGTTTGGCTAATAAACCAATAACTATCGGTTCCGAATATAATACGTGTTTAAGAATGTCCCTGAAAGTTAACCAACTGGGTCGCGATTACATAAAAACAAAATCGTTTATTTTCTTCTTCTGGTTTAATTCTGATTGATTCAACGTAAGATGTGGATTGAAACAAGGGTGTCCGTTATCACGTTTCCTTTTTTAAAGCTTTCAGCAGTTCAAGCAAAAAACATTAACTCAGGCTAAATAGTCTGAACAGCTGGTGTTATCAGAAATTATATGATTGTCATTGCCCAAATTTTATGGTGTCATTCATTTTAAAACCAACTTTTTAAGGTAGAGGACCGCTCCGGTGGTCTAGTGGTTACAGGGTCCGCTGGGTGGGACATGATGCTACCTGTCCGCGGCATGATGACCTAGTGTTTGACATCACTATAAATTGTCACACTGCAGACGTTGTAGCAATATGACTGAAAAATTGTTAAAGCTACGTTAAAAATCCACACACACACACACACACACACACACACACACACACACACACACACTTCAAGCAGAGACCGTTCCGGTGGCGTAAGTGGTTAGAGTGTCCGCCTCGGATGCGGGAGGTCGGCGGTTCCAACCCCGCCCGAGTCATACCAAAGACCTGTAAAAATGCCACTTGCAGCTGCCTCGCTTGGCGCTCCGCATTAAAAAGTTAATGCTAGGACTAGTCGGCCTGGTGTCAGGATAATGTCACTGGGTAGGACATGATGCTACATGTCTGCGGCATGATGCCCCAGTGTTAGGCATCACTATAAAGTGCCACACTGCAGACGTCGTAGCGATATCACTAAAATTGTTCAAGCTAGATTAAAAATGTAAATCACACACACACGCACGCACATACACGCACGCACACCCATACACACACTTCACGTAGATATACTTTATCATGTCTGAACAGACCATTATATCATAAACCTAAGGCTTAAAGGTAATGAATTTCTTCACTTGAACATCACATATAGAGTTTGTCTCACATGCGGTTTAGAGATCACTTGGACCAGTAAAGTTATTCGAATGTGTCCTTTACAATGTTTACACCAAATTGTATCAAATTATAGTCTGCCATCTTCTTATGGTACTACTAGGGTCCCGGGTGGCCGAGAGGTATAAGGCACTCGTCTTTACAGATTATTTACATCGCACCGAAGTCCATGTGGGTTCGACTCTCGGTTCGGCCAATGCGGGCATGTGATATAGTTTGCTGGTAGCTTCCCGTGGATCGGTGGTTCTTCCTGGGTTGTTCCCTGATTCTTCCTATGCCAAATATACTGGCCGCCATGTATAGCCTATAATGTTGTCAAAATTGGTGTTAAATCAACAAAATGAACCAATTATGGTGTGGCTGCATATGCGACTTATTTATTTATTTATTTATTGTGTGAAGATATATATATATATATATATATATATATATATATATATATATATATATATATATATATATATATAAACGCTCGTCCACTTCATCCCTTCTTGTTCAGGCTGTATTTCGTCTTATCTACTGTATGCTGTGTCTTTCTTGAAAGTAAGATCGAGGCTATTTCTATGGTCATACAATTTTCCTAACATTCGGGGTTTTTTTTTTTTGATTTCTTCAATTGGCTGATAGTAAAATTACTGACAAAATCTTGGTTCTAGTCGGAAAACACCTTCTTGTACAACGCATCTGATTAAAGATAAGCTTTTCCTCCTATTTCGCTATAAACAAAGTGTCGTTGAAACGATATAGCGCACTCAAATAAACAAAAGTTACAGTTATGTATCTCAGCTGTTCATTTTGTTGTTCTTTTTTTTTGTCTGCTCGGATCTTCTTATTTCAAACATTTAGATTAATTGTTTCCATTTGCTGAATGTTTCAAACTTATGCAGAAAAACCTGGAGTGTCCAAATGCTCGTGACACACGATAATGAGATTGATCTCAGAGATGACGTTTCTTCTGCTCCTTTGACTGATGGGCATCGATTTTCGAGCTACAGATATTTCTAAATTAACATATTCAACAGCTCGTACAAAGTTCATTGTGGAAATACACTCATCTGTAATGTACGCCATGGTTTTTCAGTTTATATCGCTATCAAAGCCAGCAAGTTGCATATTGTATGTGCTCACTGTACACTGCATATTTTCCATTATTTTGTTGCCATGGAGAAGACAATCAATGACATATTTTTCTGGTTTCCATTTACTTTCTTTTCCTTGATTTTCAGGTTTATGTTACTTCTTTTCCCTTGTCATTGCTTTTAGTCCTTTACAGAAAACCACATTTTACTGGCATTGCTTTTGCATCACAGGCACTCTGTCAGTAATAAAAATAAGACTACAGATGGCACCTACTCTCCTTCCAATTATCACCAGCTGATTAATTCACATAGTTCGAAGTCCGTCCCTCGATGATTCCGGTCTATTTTTTTTTTATACCATCGGCACATTCAGCCACTCATACCTGATACCAACGTAAAGGAGGCATTCCAGACATTTTGTCCAATGAATAATTCAAACGCTTTGCCAATTATGTAACTGTCACTTTTAAGTCAAGTTTCTCTGTTGCTTCAAATCCTGTCTACTTGGATCGTAATCACTTGCCTTGGACTAGAATATACAATAACCACTAGCAGAACTGATAGTAGCCTATTCACTGTGTGGAATACTGGTAGTGTATACTCTCGATAGGATAGGGCGATAGGATGTAGACATATGACTTTTCTGTTTCTTCTCACCGGTTTCAAACCTATTTCAGAATACAGAAAAAAAAAAATTCGGGATCTCGATAGGGTCTGATTTGTTACGCAGGGGCTACATGTCTGTAAATGTACGTATGACCCATTGGTCCCATTCAAGCCCCAAGCTGAAAAGTGTAGACACTTGTGACATTACTCATACATGCCAATTCTCGGACGTACATCGCTATAACTTAGGAGCTGTTACAGTTGTATGTAAAACAATTCTATCCCCATAATCCCACCCCGTGAAGTTAGATCAGTAGCGTCAATGGGGTGGGGGGTGGGGGGTGTGTGCGGACCGCACCGGGTGACACCATCAGAGGGGGTGACACCTAAATCACTGTCTATAAAATATTTTAATTTTTGTGGAGGAAGGAGGTCCATGGGGGTCACACCATGAGTTACTGCACTGGGTGACACCAACCCTAGTAACGCCACTGGGTTAGAAGAAAAATTCACATCTGGATTATCGCCCTATATCATATCTACAAGATTTTAGCTGTAAAGAGGAGGACAAGCCAACGCTATGAAATTGCAACACACTGTAAGCTGAATCACATAGATGCAAAAGTGTCCCTAAGCTCCACCTCAAAAAGATGGATCAAATATTTCAAGCGTTGTGCACATGTACAGACCATCACCAATCACATCGTAAATTTTAAAGTATTTATTTAGAACTTTCTAAACGATTGTTGCATATGAAGAGACCCGCACGCACGCGATACCTAATGGGAAAAATCACATTTATTTCCTTCAAAACGCCGGGAGGCGGCAGGAGCGGTTGACAAATTTAAACAAGAATTTTCGCATTCTTTTATTCTTCTTTACATTAAGTAATCGTATATTACACACAAGCGAAATCAATTTAAATTCATCATGGTAGAAGTGCCGATAAGATCTGAATCCATTAGAAATGAAATTGGATTTCTCCCTTTATTAAAAGGGCAAATGTTGTTTCGCTCTCTGAAATATCTACCATCAACTCTTGGTAAACGATGCTGGCAGGAGGGAAACGCAGTTGACAGTCATTGCCGAATTACTTCCGCTGCCAGCAGATGTCAGGAATAAGTTTTAATTTATTTTTATATATATTTTAACATGTTGCAGTTGTAGATATAGAAATGTCTGTAACAGTGCATTCCTTTAAAGTGCGGATGTTCCTCGCTTGAATGACATTTCCACATTGGCGTCCGCTGTCTGTAGGTGCAAAGAATAAAAGTGCTGTTGATCTAGTCTCGTTCAATTAGACTCTCGCGGGACTCCGAGAGATCTATGCCGACCGAGAGTCTGGTTCAGGCGATACTTTCCCAGAACGTGCGTAAACTGCAGGTACTCGTAAATCCGCCAAGTGTACGTACAAATGCCAGTTTCAAGACGCGTACGTTAAGTTACAAGAATTTATAAACAATGCGTGAAACCGTACGTAGCTTAAGCTAGCCAAATACGTTATGTAAACCCTTCGCATGTGTATTAGAACCTCTTACATGTGATGTTAAACTTATCGTCACAAAACAGAAAAAAATGTGGATTCAAGAGAAGACAAGGTAGAATTATTACAATATAAACAACCGTGACCTATTTCGTCGTATATTTTAGAGACTACTTGAAATATGGTGTTTAATTTCATAGACATGTAACAAGATAGATTGGCGTAAATGTTAAGAAAAGAAACAAAACCCAGTTTAATTGCACCATTATATATTACTGAGCAACATATCCAACAACAGAAAATCGACACTGAATGATACTGCGTCATCATGAGAGAGAGAGAGAGAGAGAGAG
>JAECUM010059966.1:0-17003 GCA_016617855.1 Megalonaias nervosa
AAGTCTATATTATTACTAAACTTCCACTGGAATATAGTATTACGGAATGAGACGTTTGCCTCATTCAATACCTTATAGGTCCCGGGACACCCGTTCTAGCCTCTAACCCCCATGTCAACCTATCCCCCCCCCCCGTAGATGTTTGGTTACTTTTTGTCGAGGGGTTGATAGAAGTGTAAACACCCACGTGACGCGAGTGCGTCAGTCATGGGGATTAGAGTCTTGTACTGATGTCCGTGTCCCCATGTGTAATGTCAAACAGCCCCGTTTTCTTACTACTCTGTGCTACTCTGCAGTAATTATTGAAAGAAAAGAAAATCTCTGTACAGAGAATGAGTGATGATCCACTGTAGCGATCGATATAGACACACTTCTAATCCTATTATATTAGCTTGCAGAGTATTGATTTTTTCCACAGTGAGTTGTATGTATATTGCTCATTTTATGTTGGTGAAAAAAAGGGTAAAATATAGCCAGGTTGTGAATATAGTTTGTATTGAATGCTAGGAGTGGCTTAATATATAAAAGTTTGAGCCACAGACAGGTAATTTATTGGCAGACATTATGAACGAGTTACTGATTTGCTAGCAATGACGTAATCCTGCCAAAAGATTGGAAGATCAGAGATATAGCAGATAAACGTAAATCGCTGTATCGTTTGAATGCGTCATACAAATTCATAAAAGAGGTCCAAGTAAAGATGTACAAATTATCCGAAACAATGCCAGCGTACACTGAAAAGCTGGTAAATTTGGCAGTAACCTTAGAAGTGGAACGAAATAAACGTGGGCAGATTAATGAAGAAAATAAAACAAAACAGAAACTGCGAAATGTCGTGCATGAAAGCGTGTATCCTCAAAAGAAACAGGATAACTCGCCCACTCGCCCACTCGCCCACTGTCTCTGAAGCGAGTGACGTTTATGATGATGTTTCAGAGCAGGCTAATTGGGACCATAAGTATACGAATGGCATCACAGTTCAATTTATTTTACAGAGCACATTACCGCGCCGCAAGAAGAGGCAGCACAAATATCTAATGAAATTTTTAGACGCTCTCTTTCGGGACAAAGTGGGTGAAATTCCCGATGCGAAGTTCAACATTATTGGAACGATCGCCCGACACAATTTATGTTGCTATTGTACACGATGATGACTCATATGCACTTGTTGAGGCGGACCCGTTTCGGAAAAAATGTTTTACCTAACACCGCAAAATGCTTTTGCTGTGGTTGCTCTGACGTTAATCAATTATTTGGCAAGGATTGATTTACAGCTTCGTCTTTGCGATGGAAAGTACGAATGGGAATGCTTCTAACAGAAAAATGTGGCCATGTTTTTGTCAATCAGATAAACGCCCGCACGTATGTAAATAGGAATCTCCATGACATTGGAACGCAGAAGCCCCGCGGTACTGTGACGCAACAAATGCAAAGCAACCTTCCTTGGAAAATACGAACCCTGTGGCAGAGCAAGTCATTACGAGTACTGTTACAAAACTTTTGTCACGCTGGGATCAAAGCAGACATTGTTCTTTGTGCCTATCTGGTTATGCCACTTAATCGTGACAAGGATGTATATAAACTACTACATCGTGGATTCAAAGTATTGTTCGCCTGATCCTGAACTGCAAAGACAGCAGCGTCTTCAATGATGAAATTGGCAGAGGCATCGAAAAGATTCTCGAACGCTGGAGGAATACACTAATGCATTCTCAGGATGGACACTAGAAAGATGCGGCCAGGTCGAGGTTCATTTCTCGTCGTATTACCCAACCAGAGACTTTCAAGACAGGCCTCAAAAATGTCGACAACACCTGGGTAAACTTTGGTGATATCGAATTTACTGTGCAAGTCACCAATTCCACACTGAAGAAATTTGAACCACTGAACCCAGGTATCTCTGTTAATGTGTTCGCTTATGACCAAGGTATTGATCTCCCACGGACAGAACAACCGAACCCAAACTGATTTGTTATTGTTGAGTGAAATGAAAGACACAGAGTCAGTCTCGCACTATGTGTGGGTCAAAGACCTTGGCCAGCTGCTTAACCGGCACAATAAGCACAAGTGTAAAAGACATCCTTTCAGACGCTGCATGCATGTATTTACCATTCTAGAGCTGCTCACAAGTCACGACATTTACCGCGGCAGTATAAGTGAAAAACGATTCTTTATTGTGCTCAGGGTACTTCAGACACAGAGGAGGTATTCTTATAATCGATCGAAGACACTGCGAAATGCAGCTCGGTTCGCCAACAGACGCAATTAAGACTGAGGATAACAGTCCTGAGTTCACTGCCATATTACTGACGAGTACAGAGGTGCCACACACAACGCGTGTAATCTGCAGCTAAGAATGTACCCCAACAAAACCAAAATTCCTGTTGTCCTTCATAATCTGCGCGGGTGCGATGGCCACTTGATCGTGCAATCGCTAGCCACGGCATCCGATTCACCCATCAGTGTGATCTCCAACAACAAGGAAAAGTACATGATGTTTTGGCTGGTACAATTGCAGTTCATCGATTCGATCTAGTTTATGGACTCGTCCATTGAAAAGTTAGCGAGCAATCTGACTGCGGAGAGGTTCAAGATCACTTGTTTATACTGTCCCACCAATACGGACTTATGAGCACATGAATGACTGGAGCAAATTTGTCGAAACTCAGCTGCCACCGATCGAAGAGTTTTACTCGTCGTTGTCACGACTACGAACTTGCCAAGAAAGTTTCGTCTGCGTTCGAGTGCAAGACCCTCTGTTGTTGATCGCCGAGTACATTTCTGCCCCGCGTATAGGGTGGGACGCATAGTTTTCCAAGACCAAGATCAAGCTGGAATTGCTCACATACAACGACCAGCATCTGTTTATCGAGCGGTCGCTTCGTGGCGGAATATCCATGTCAAGTCATAGATAGGCTTGTGGAAACAATCCAAGCGTGTCTGGGTATAACCCCGCTGACCGAAATAGTTATATCATGTATCTCCTTACCAATATTTTGTATGGCTGCACCATGATGCAACCGTTGTCCGTAGGTGGATTTTAGTGGCTCGATCCTGCGTACATTTATCTCCGCAAGGATGTGGACGGCCACAACCCCCATGGCGACCACGGTTACTTCTTTGAAGTTGACCTGGAATTTCCCGAGTCTTTGCACGAGACGCATAACGATTATCCACTGAACCCAGAAGGTCTGTCAGTGACCAGTTCGTGGCTTTCAGTACACCGAATGCACTAAGCTAGTCCCGAGTCGCCAGTCTAAGCGCAAGTATGGAATGCGTGTCCGCAACTTGCTGCTGTACATGCGATTGGACATGCGCGTGATCAAGATCCATCGAATGCTCAAATTTAGCCAGCATGCCTGGATGGCCCCCTACATTCAAATGAACACAGTCTTGCGCAACAAGGCCACCAACAACTCTGAGTAGGATTTCTTCAAGCTCATGATAAATGCCATGTCTGGGAAGACAATGGGAATTTGTTTAAAAGAATCATCGTCGATGTTGTCTGTGAAAATATCGAGCAGGACAGACTCCGAAATCTTTTTGCAGTCACGGCCTTCAAGTCCAGAAAAATATTTAATGGAGTTCTTGTGGGGTCGTTCGTGCTAGACCTGTCGAATCTGCTCATATACAAGTTTTACTAAGAGAAGATTAAACCGTTTTATCAGGATTAGGTCAAGATGCTGTACACCGACACCGAACCGGCAATGATGTGTATGCTGACATGGCCCAACCAGGCTTACCCAGTGAATCTGATACGAGCGAGTATCCGAAAGAACATCCACTGTACTACACCAGGAACAAAAAGGTGGAGCACAAGTTCAAAGATGAATGCTCTGGCAAACCGATCGAAGAGTATGTGGGACTACGACTCAAAATGTACTCAATCATGATTGGCTCCAAGAACATTAAAAAAGGCCAAAGGCATTCCACGGGTGATTGTGCAGAAGGACCTCAAGCACGCGCTGTACCTGGAATGTCTTCGAGACCGTTATGAGTTTGCACACACGGTCAAAATGATCCGGTCCAAGAACCATCGCATGGGTGTATACCGATATACCAAGGCGAGTTTGTCCCTGTTCGATACCAAGCGCTGGATACTCACCGATTGCATCACCAATTACTATCTGGGTCATCGGTCTATTGCAAATGACACAGGTTAACAACGTGTCAACATAAATCCTGGTGGCAGTTCAGTGTGGCCCGTCTTCAAAGTCTTTAAGCGCATACAAATACGAAACAAGCTTGTCTCCGTGCTCTGAAATTATTTTTTATTAGTAACCTTGACTTGTCTTTTGCAAAATCGCATTTAGCCGGTTTTAATCCCGTCGTGCGCGTGACTTCATTGCTCAAGGCTTCTATGATGAATGGAAGTCAAGTTACCCATTTCTGAGACCGTTATGGTCTTATCAGTAATTCTTGTGCGTACTGATGACCGAATACCCGTTCCGCAAGTGTGTGATTATACCTTTCCACGATAGCTTGGCCATGATGCACACTAACATGCCTGACATGAACTCGCACACGTTGTTTGGTGAACAACGGAGCCACAGATCCGATAAATTCTTTGCCCTGATCCACTTGTAACGAACGTGAGCATGTTTGTGGGCCCCATGCATAAATGCGCTCGAGTTCATCTGCGATACTGTCAGAATCTTTGGACTCAGCAGCTCCGCTTCGTTGTATCGTCAAGCCACATCGATAATGGTGAGCACGTATTTGTAGGTACGTAACTTACGTTGTCGATCAAGGACACGATCGAGTGGAAGAAAGAAAAAATAAAATGATGGACTGCATTCGGTGTTTGGACATCAAACCAATCTTTCTTGATACCGTTCAATAAATTTGCCAAAGGGCTTGTTTGTCCAACCATGTCCAACCATGCTCGGACCATTCCAAGAGTGACCTTTGCCGCACTAGTTAACTGTTCCACGGCGACTTCACATATCCAGTACTCACGCGGACTGTAGTATATTTAGGACAATGTGCGGTTGTTTGTGTCGATTGTTTTATACTGGTTTTCTTTTTGTTTCTAAAGACAGCCACTCAAGGCAATATTGACTTTCACGCCTCGTTGGACAATCCATCGTGCGATTCGTTTTCCCAATGTCGGATTAGTCGCATTTGGATGAGATCCACATCGGTACGTTGGCGTCCACAGGTATCATTGGATGCCTTATAAGCAAGGTCATGTCGGTAACATGCCGCATCCATGCGATTGATAGGTGTTTCATCGGGCTTGGGTTGGTTGTAAGAATCGAGTCGTAGGTCCAGGCACGTACCAAGACAGCAGTAATTATTGTCAGGAATGTGTTTTTCGCCCAGATATTTTCTCTAAGGTGTCTCGGTTAACTTTGTTAATGCAGCTACAAAGTCACCGCCACCAGTAACTGTTTCTAAACTGGACCCTACAAACGTGAACTGCTGTGTTATAATGTGCTCAAAGATGTTCGAAAATCGTGAAGAAGTGGCAACAAGGCTTTCATCGATTTCTTTTCTACCATTGACGATGCCCCTAGCATCAACGATTTGGATAACAACAAAAACAGTCTGGTGGTGTACGACGATGTGATGCTCGAGAATCAAGTCAATCCTGCACACATATTTTAACGGGCCGGCACAAAAACACAGACTTGATTGACTCAGCGCTACGCCGATGTGCCCACAGTGATCCGTGACAATTGTAAGATGCTGATGATATTTCGTGGCATTGACGCGCATGGTCTTGGAAATATCCATGAGACTTAATGTGCCGCCGCCCACACGTGGGATGAATTTCATGATCTGTTTGCGTGGATTACTTCGATTCCGTTTAGTTTTCTCACTATTGATTTGACTAATGGTGGGCTATGTGGAAGTGTCAATTTAACAAACAATCCTATAAAAATAAAAAATGTCCGGCATCGAGTCCTCTAGAATCGGACGAAAGACGACGTCGTGAAGACGCTCGTGAACAACAAAAATCAATTCAGAAAGTAACCGAACGCCGCCAAAATATAAAAAAAATATACTACAATCGCGACAGACTGAGCGTGAAGACTTCACAGCAGGATTTGAACAAATTGCGGAACCTGCTCAGGATATTAATAAGGCTACAAGGCCCACAGTGGAACAGCGCTTACGGGAACAGCGGAAACACTGGGTCCCTTTCGTATGATAGCTAAACACACCAAAGATATCACAAAAGCGACTTTAGCAACTGCAGAGACGATTATGCGTTGCCAGAAATGGCAGCTGAAGTCAAAGAATCACTTCCTCCAGCACCTGATGATGGAAACACCGAAATAAAATTTTAATGGGAAAGATCGTCAGTGGATCTTTGATTCGTGCAAGTTTTAAAATACCCCCCAACTGGAAAGGTTTAGTGAATAAAGTACCATCACAGAGCATTAGAAAGGTATGGACCAAGTGGGTATACGAGAACTTACTGGCTCTAAACAGCCTGTGGTGAGTTGTTTGAGGAATATAAATGACTTACTTGATGCGGCTAAATTTGGAAAAAAAACTGATGAAGCATAGTATCTGATGGGTGATTTTATGAGAAAACTGTACGCAAAAGAATCAACCGGTGGTATTTTTACAACTGTAACTGAGACAGAGGACCATTCGGATCAAGCAGCCCCGTCTCAATCAAAACGTGTGCTCCACAAGTAAAAATGAAACGGAAAAACTTGCAAAAACACAAGAAAAAGAAGAACAACCCGAACCAACGCGTTTATCTGCCACATTGGAAGAACAATCAGGCGGTAAGGTACAAAGTTTGGCATAACAACCGTTACCAAGACGCACACCCACAAACAATCAAGGATCTCGACCACAGAAAGGAGAGGGCTTTGGAGTGCTTTAATTCTGTGGAGTGTGTGACCCTAACGACCTTGTAAGATCGATTGGAAATATTTGCGGGATCCGTTCGAAAGGGCAGCAATGCCCCTTGCGTTATTAACGAAGCCACATCGTTTTGTCAGCGATTGTCCACCAGTCATCTCATGGACAGATGCACGAACCGTGTGCTGATGCACGAACTTGTTGAAGATATTCACAAAATATACAACACTGATGATGAGTTCTGAAGAGATTGAGATTGCATGTGCTTCGCGAAATCTATTCATCCAATCAACTGGCGGTTGTAAATACAGGCCAGAGCGTGACTTGGATGATCACCGTGTCATCCACCAATCCAGAATGTTATTTTTTCTGCACCTTTGACTGCTGGGGACTTGAGATCGCCCTAACCTCTTTGCGAGTGTTCTACAGTTGATCCAATATCCGATCCAACCGTTTGGTGGTTTGCCAGCGTTTAACTCGTTGGTGTTTTCAGCAGACGGTGGCTAGAACTTTTTCTCCGGCGTATACGACATAGAATCGATCAATGATCAATAAAGAAATTCGGCGAAGAATTTCGGCAGTCACTAGCAAAGACTCCAAAATTTCTTTACGTGCCTATGAGCCCACACTCAGTTCTGTCTTCGCCATCCAATCTCAAACATATGCGGTAGATATTGCACGGGCCTCCATAAGGTCAGTGTTAAGTGGGTTTGGACACATTCCAGAGGATGAACGATTCTTGCGAATGGGATATCATATCGCGCCTGACATTGTGAGAATTACCTCAACAACGCAAGTTAATTTAACCAGTGGCAGTTAGCAGGTCCGATACAACAGGCGTAGTTGTACTTGATCTCGATTACGCCAGTGTATCTTCCATGCCATAATAATCGACTGACCCATATTCGTTTTTCCCTGGTGGATAAAGAAGAGTACATGGTGGAGTGAAATATTTGACAATACAACTATACTTTAGAGATCGGCCTGACATATAATAGCAACAATGACAGTCGTGCGTGGACGTATGAAACCCATTCGTGTAGTTAACGTGTACATGACCTGTTACGGAACTTTATTTTATTCCTGTTCATAATCTTGCGCTGCAAGTGGAAACAAACCCTTGTTTTTGTGCAAACTTATTTGCCAGGTAAACTGCCCCACAATACCAGTGTTGAAAAAGATTTCAAATGCTACATATATGTGGAATGTTTGTATGTATTCTAACCAATAGCCAATCTAATTGGGTCACGGAAACATCGCATGGGAGTGTCTATGCACCAAGGTCAGTTTTTCACCGCCTGACACAAAGCGATATATATATATATATTCCCCAACGGAATCACCATTTACTCTTACGGGCATAACGCGATTATCGATCAGCTTACGATTGATAAGCTGGAGTATTAAAACAGACTTTGGTTCTAGTTCTGTATCCGTGGTAGTGACTTGCAATTGCTCTGCTTGGAGGCTTTGGCTCCCATGGACTTTGCTCATTTGGCGACAGTGTTAAATTGTAACGTGTTGGCTCTCTTGCAAAATCACCATACCGGTTCAGATGCACGACATTGCACGCCTTCGAACTCTCCCGGTGCATGCAGATACCAAGCAAAATTGTTTCTGAGTGGTTATGCAGGTGGTGATTGTGAACTCATTTTGTAAGTAACGGCGACATTCTTCTGCCGAATCATCTTTGCAGGTGATAACCCAATCGCGCGTGTGATTTCATTATTTAGTATCTGTATGGGTGTTTAAAGTCGTGTTACCCACTGGTGAGCTCGCTCTTCGATCCGAGATCGCTTTAGAGTACCAGCACCCTGAATCCGAGTCCTCATTAAACAATTCTTGTGCGTACTGATGTCCAAATAACACTTCTGCAAGCGTACCTTTAAATCGTTACACAATAGCTAGATCACGATGTATGTTAACATGTCCATCACGAACTCGCACCCGTTGTTTTGTTAACAGCGCGGTAACAGATCTGAGAAATTCTTTATCTGGATCGACTTGCAACAACCGTGACCATGCTAGCGATCCGCGTGTAAATCTGCGACTCTTGCTGAATGTGTAGAGATCAACAGCTCACCTTCTTTATAATTTCTGGCAACATCTGCTGTGGTTAATGTGAACTTATATGTACTTCTAGGTACACGATCATATGGAAGAAACAAAAGATCAGCTAGATGAACTTCGTTAGGTGTTTTGACATCAAACCATCAACGGAAAATATTTCTTGTCACGGACAGGTAAACTAACTTTTCAACAGCAGCTTCACCTTTCCAATAACCACGGGGACTGTAGTATATTTTGGATAAATTCCGCTTAGAAACGAAACTCTTTATCATTCACATTTTGTTTGTTTGTTTGTTTGTCATATCAACATATTTGACCTCCAACTGTCGCGATAGCGACCAGCAAAAGCAATCCTAGCCTTCATGCCTCCTTTGATGATTCATCTAAGTCTATATCGGCACGAACATCACTCGGTAACATACAGCATCAACACTATTTACGGGTTTTTCTTCGGGCTTCGGTTGGTTGTTAGAATCATGTCGTATATCAAGTAGTGTTCCAGGCCTGCAATAATTGTATCTAGGTCCTGAAGGAGCCAGATATGATTTTCACCACGATATTTACTGCAGCAGCGACATCACTGCCAACATTCTTTTTACGCCCGGATCTATTAGTTCCTCCGATAGACCTAGAAGGTCAGACATATGAGTAGTAGAATGAAATGGCGGTTCTGGCGCACCTATCCCACTGCGTGGTCTAGGTGAGTGTGAATCCTCATAGAACTCTACTACTGTGTTATGAGGGTTCTGGCTCACTTTTCTTTAGAGAGGGTTCTGGCTCACTTTTTATTGCTGCGTGATAAAAGAGTGAACAAGCAATCCTCCCATGAGACTCTACTACTGGGTTTTGGCTCACCTGTGTGATAATGTCCGTGTGCGAATGTATGAATACCATCTGTGGAGTTATCATCGAAGGAGCATTGTCCTTTTTGTTGATGAGTAGGGTAGAAAGTTGATGTCGTTGTGATCGGAAAGTTCTCATGGAATAATATTGTAGATGTCCTTGTAATAACTGCCTATAATGATCGATAGTGGCAATGTGGCCGATGACTGCCTTCGTTACTCCTTTGACTTTTTTCTTGATAGTATCATCATCAAGCGTGATGCAGTACATTTTGGATCGAAGTCCTATGTGATGGGCATACCACAAGTTTCATCTTTGAACTTTCCAAGTTTCTTTTCATTGTATTTGCAGTGAAATGGGCTTGTTCCTGGATAATTGCGAAGGTCAACGAGATCTCGATGTTGATAGAGATCTGCTTAGACATCATCTGTGTGAATTTCATACACAATCGAGTCGGTATCAGTCATGAGTAGTCTGACCTTATCTCCGTAGTGTTGTTGTATAAAGTCGTAATGAAACCCTAGCATGAGCAGTTTAGAGAGGTCGAGAACGGCTGGACCGATGTAAATAGGTTTATCGAGCATGAGATGTGTTTTTCTGGATTCGATGGCGACAAGTTCTTCGTCAAAGATTTTCATGCTGACGAAGGCATCATTGTCTACGTACTTATCTCTCCGTCGTGAGGTATTGACAGTTCGATTTTCTTTATGCGTCTGATGTTTTCCATAGTTCCGAAGACGCCGTTGTTCATGAGTTTAAAGAAATATTTACTGTAGTCCGTGGTGGCTTTAGCTCGTTGCTGGGTATTGAAGTCGACGTAGGATTTCATCCATGGAGATTGTTTAAATTTGAGAGCTCGATGAACTTTTTTAAGAACGAGTCCGAGTCTTTCACAGAGCTTGTTCGAGTAGTCGATAATGTATCTTGTTGTGTGTTTTGTGATGGAGATTGGGTACGAGTTTTTTTTTATCTTGGCATCTTCGATTCCGAATTGTGTTTTTTGTTGGAGTTGTTGGGGAGAAAGCATGCAGGGTGTGATGAGGAGTGGTTCAGAGCAGAAGGGATAATCGTTATGAGCGTCGTGGAGATGAGGTGGATACTCCAGATCGACTTCGGCGAAATAGCAGCATGAGTCATCCTGATATCCTCTTTCATAGAGGAATTGTTCTCCGGAGATCCAGTGAAAATCACCTACGGGAAGAGGTTGCGACATGGCCCAGTCGTAGAGTTTATTGGCGTAGAGGTAGAGGCTGTAGGTGGAGGGTTGAGTGGGATGGTAGTTGGACATGTATTTGCTATTGGCGACGGCGAGTGTTTGGCTGATGGTGCAGATGCCTCCTCGAATCATGCTCTCAGTGAACATGAACATGTCTGGATCTGGGAAAGGTTCAAGTTGCACTTGACTGGTCTTGAGATGGGCGTCCCAGGAGAGACCTGGTGAGGTGAAAGACCAGAGGGATCGATTGATAATGATCTAGACATATGCGTCTAAAATTTTTGAAGACATCCATGAGTAGAAAAGCACGTCTGTCTTCAGGTACAGGTCATGATAATCTCCGAGAGTGTGACATCCGAGCTCGTTCCATATCTTATTCGCGTATTAATACTCTTCCTCCGTGATATGGGAAAGATGTAAGTGAGAATAGAAGGTCTCCGGTGCGGGTAATGAGGTTTCATCGAATCTGGACCACGCAACGATGTATTCGTAGGGATAAACTCTTTTTCGTTGCAGGAAATGAGCACGAACTTCAAATTCTCTTCCCAGATGTAAGAACTTAGGATAGGAATGAGAGAGTTCTTCTAGCGACGACTCCATAAACTGAAAGGGACCAATCGAGAATACATGTATTTTTCGAAATTGTTGGGGATGCATTTGATCTTTGTTCCTACTTCGACGAGAAGGGCCCTGAGTTGTGGATGGTTTTTTCGACGTGTCTAGGAGGTGGAAGACGCGTGATCTTATCGCGTTGTGGTTGAAAAGCTTGTGGATCGATTTTGGGTAGCGGTTTCTCGATATCAGCTCGATGGGATCGGCTAGTGATGTCATACTGAAGTTGAGGAAGTGTGTCCTTGGGAGCGGTTTCTCCCGTGAGTGCTTTGTACTTATCTCGCAGTTGCTTCAGATACTGCCGCGTGATGAGGATGTCTCGTTCTGCTATTGCATTGTACTTTTCGATGAGCCTACTTCGAGAAGTGATGCTTCTGGGCATCGCCTTGAGTTCTCTTCGGACTCGTTCAATGAGCTCGTACAGAGCGGCATTGGATCTGGGGTATGGTACTCGAGTACCATGCAACGATTGAGCGATGGCTCTGAGTCAACGAGCAATATCATGACGAAGGATAAAATCTCTTTCTGGATCAGCGTCAACGTGATGTTGAATTCTGCGTCTCATTGTTACAAAGACAAGATTTTGGTCTATCCTTGCAACGATAGAGATGCTATATAATATAGCCCTGTATTTCATTTCTCTAATTGGTTGCTCATTTTGTCATTTCTTTAATTGCTTTAACATAAAATTTTAGTGTGTATTATATAGCACCATGCTTTTGCGTGAGATACAGAAGTGTATGTGGTTACCACAGGGTAGTACGGAAAAGTGTAACAGGCCCTGCACGAGTGAATACAGCGCTCAGCACTATGCTCTGATTAAGCGTGGAAGTCCGGGAATGAAACCCTGCCGGGGATGCCAGGAAGGCGTTCGAGGTCAGCTCCAGGTGTGTCAGCGCTGTGGAGGACGAAACATCCTATCAATTAAATATTACTACGAGAAAACCAGAACGACCCAGAAATAAAAAAAAACGTTCAGAGCTGTTCAACGATTTTCTGGCTAAGATTAAGCATGACGCAGCCAGCTGTGCTGACCCAGTGGAGAGTACAGCCTGTGTTTGGTCGTTATGAGGCTAGCGAGAAAGGAGAGGTACTTAGAGTGCGTACGAAAATCAGGCATGCGGTAAGGTTCAGCAAGACTGGTTATTCCAAAGTGAGCTTCTTTGTTCATGGAGTGAAGGCAACGATGTACCGTCATCGTTTTGTGTTTGAAGCTCATCGAGGAGTGGTTCCCATCAGCTACTCCGTTTTTCATCTCAAAAGAGACACATAGGATAACAGACTATGTAATTTGGACATAAGATCTGACGGATAGCAAAAAATATGTCAAAAAGCACGTTTTCACTCCTTTTTTATTAGGCCTCGGTAGATCTGTACATCAGCTTCATGAGTTCTTTTCGAAGCATGCAGGAGATGCAATGCTTGAACAGGAGATCCTTATCATAGACTATGTTGCGGGTGCCATTGTCATAGAGTTGTTTTTGCTGTGCTGATGTGAGCAATACGACATCATGTCCTATTCCAACTACTTTACTGAGTTAGATAACCACACTGATGTCCATGTTGGGAATGAACTCGTTGATGATGGCATCCTCGAGATCTTTCCGATTTTCCACAGTGATTTAGGTCAGATGTGATTAGCAACGCTGTTGACTGGAATAGTCATCTCTACTTCCTCCATGGTATTCTATACTAAGATAATTTTTAAAAAACTTCAGCGTTTTATCGCTCATGCGTCAATGTTCGTCGTAGTAGATCTTTACGATGCTATTATGAGCCATGTCTGCCCTCTGCTCCCGCGTCAGAAAAGCCTGTCCACGTGATGATCCTTGTACTTTGCTCAGCGTCAGTTCGATGTTCACAGGTACGTTATTCTGTAAGACTTTGGCAATGGCCTCGTAGAGTGATGCGGGGTGATGCAAGATCACGTCCGTCACAAAGACTTCGTCGTCAGCTATTCCTCTCTATATTTTTTTTCGTAGATATTTTCGAATCGGCTGAGAGTCGTGCACCGATTGCCTACCATATCTACGATAAGGTCGCCCATGGCTCTCATTTCGCTGATTAGTAAAGCTATATCATACGGGGTCCGCGTAGATAGGATCGGATTTTGTTTAGCATTTTCTTATAGGTCAACATCGCTTGTTTAGTACTATTTTTTTGTCCTCCAAGCGCGGCTCGAGACGTTTCATCATGATCTGCATGGCGAGTCCAGATCCGAATAAAATCAACATCATCGGATTAGCTAGTGCCTCCGTGGAAATCACTCCAGTAGACGTCACGATCAACGGAATCATCAAAATGAATCTCAAGATACGCTTGTAACTTCGGTAAGCGGGTTTATAGACGTAGGCTCGTCGATGGTAATAGCTATAATACGATTCTAGTTCGTGACGTTGCTCTGCAGGTAAGTGTTCGTCCATGTGGTTAAAGTCCGGGATCATTCTGATTCGGCTAAACTCTTTAGCTGCAGTTCCAGCTGTGGCAAAACCCTTCCTCTCTTGCTTTAATCTAAACAAGTTTTAAAGGGTACTAAAAGGTATTTTATATCCATTGAAAATATATACATTCATTGCATTAAAACTGTGTTGTAATAAACCTAGGGTATGTGCTATTTGTATTTACGTCTGCTTTTAAAGTTTTGTTTAATGCTGGTAAGTATTTGTTGATTCTAGGTTGAATCGTTGTTGGGAAAATATTTCTCAACCCGAGTAATTAGCCTGTTTCTATGAGCAGACGTCATAAATTACAGCATTGACGAGACTTTGTGACAGCACGGATTTGTTTCCGCAAAAGGACCCTCCATAATTTCTTAACTTAGGAGATTCTCTTATTTTTTTTCCAGGTATACATGTTTAGGAATTTGAGATAGGAATAATTCTTCGTAATGGGTGCTTGATTAGTGCTTTGTATTGCATGGTATGATGTACTAATATTCGGCTTGGAAAGGCGCAGTGATGAATCATACAAACGTGAAACAAGGAAACACACATGCAAGTGTGAAATTTGAGTTTCATGATGTGTGGCCATTAGGTGATTGGAGAACAGTGAAGTGAACAGTGTCGAATTCAAACAGAGCAAGGTTTAAATAAAGATTATAAGGGGGATGGCGCAGATTAGTGGTGCTTAATACATAATTATATGAATTTTTGTTATTGTATGGTTTAATGCCATATTTCAGCACAAGAGAGCCTATACATGGCGGCCAGTATAAATGGTGGTGGAAGAACTCGGGAAAACCACGGAAAGAACCACCGACCCACGAGAAGCTACTGGCAAGCTTTCTCACATGCCCACATTGGCCGAACCCGAGACTCGAACCCACGCAGACACAAGTGAGATGGCAGTGATCCTTAACGGTGAGCGCTTTAGACCACTCGGCCATTCGGGGACCCAGGAATTTTTGTATTTAACGTGGAGACAGACAGGCACAGACAGGCAGACATGCATATGCCAAAAGATAAATGAAGGAAATAGAAACAGAGAGCTAAATAATGGTGAAGCAATTGAATCCATAGCTGGTGTTTGTAACGTCCTTGCCTTCAGATAAGGCAGTCTTCATTACTATACTTTCTTTAATTCATTAAGCCTGTTAAAGTAAATTATTTGCTTATATACAAAATAGTTCGTTTAACCGACACATATTAATAATTAATCTGATAAAGCATGCTTTTTTAATGTTGCATGAAAGTTTCCATCCAGATGAGATACAAAAAAGTATGTATGCATGTATGTATGTATGTATGTATGTATGTGTGTATGTATATGTGTATGTATGTATGTATGTGTGTGTGGTTTGGATTTTTAACGTAACTTTAAAAAATTTTCAGTCATAGTATATATGTATGTATGTACGCATATATATATATATATATATATATATATATATATATATATATATATATAGTATGTACGCTGTATCAGTGATATACCACGAGATGTATAAATTTTCCATTAAAAGGAAACGAAGCTTTGCTGAGTTTCCTTTTAATAAAAAATTTATACAGCGAGTGGTATATCATTGATACAGCGTACATACTGTACATATATTTTATTTATATCACATACATATATTTGCCCTTTGAACGTGGTTCAGATTTACTACAAGCAGCTGTGTATTGACCTAGTGAATGAACTCCTCATATCCCCGAATGGGTCCGCTACAAATGTAGTTTTATGCATTTAGTGGCTATTTACAGTCACCTCTTCATATTGATAAGTTGATTGTTTTCTTTTCTTGGTTTCTATTTCTCTCCACATTGATTATATCAATATAATACACACTTATGATTTAAACATGAAAGATGGTTTTAATGATAAAAGTACAGTAGAGCACTATTTACACTGGGATAACTACGTCATTCACATGAACGCCATTCACATAACGGCGCATGGAAATTAATGTGGAATAGAAACTAATCCAACTGACGAACCAACAAGAGGTAATTAAAATATTTTAATATATTTACAGTTGATCTAAGTCATTATTCTGCTTTAGCAACAGTACAACCGACAATAACCCCTCTCTCTCTCTCTCTCGCTCTCTCTCTCTCTCTCTCTCTCATCCTTTGGTCGGTTTGACTTAACTTTTACCATCATTCATAAGTCCAGAGATATCGTGGGATGACAGAAAATAAAATCTTCTACGTTCGTCAATTCATAGATTTTAGCCCGTATCTTGCTACTATGGTAGAGAGAGAGAGAGAGAGAGAGAGAGAGAGAGAGAGAGAGAGAGAGAGATTTAAAAATATAAATATACCCTTAGGTTCTAATTATTCAGCTGCTCTTTGTCACATTAAAGATTAAAAAAAACTTTACAGAATTTTTGAAATATGAATGTAGTGACGCATGATTCCGACTAATTACGTTAGCTGCTCTTTGCAACATAAAAGTAGTTTAGTGAATTATGTAGGATCAGAGAGAGAGAGAGAGAGAGAGAGAGAGGCCTTTGGACATTTTCATATTTAAATAATAATAATCGATTTTTTTTAGAACATTATGGTATGTTTAAGAAAAAACAAACAAAAAACATAACATTAAATATGTCATAGTATGTGTACCACGTAACCGAGGAATTTACTGATTTGCAACATTGTATCATTGATAAACACTGCAGATAAATCCCAGGGAAAGTGCACACGTATCGTTAGGACGAACCATATTCTTGCAGGTTACATGGTGTAATTTCTATTTCAAGGTTTTAATCCAGCCCAACTTCCTTTTCTCTCTCATTCCACATTTCTGCGCAGTTTCTTCATTATGCATGAGAGGGGAGGGGAGAACAAAAAGCAGAAAGGATTGTGATGAAAATGTGTACCATATTAAATTAATTTAATAAACGGGGATTATTAATACTGTTCATCGCTATTTTTCATACGTCACTAGTGACTAATTTGTGGAAATTGATCATTGATCTAGAATCAACTGTAGACGATCG
>JAECUM010059968.1:0-26804 GCA_016617855.1 Megalonaias nervosa
GCAGGCTCCTGCATACTTCACCGTACCCTCATCGAAATGAACCTGTGAAAGACGAATATTCGTTCCCTGTGCGTTTGCCAGAATACTGTGACTATGAAAGTCGATTCCAAACCTTTCGAGGAAAATGGCCAAAATATCTGGGAGGACCTACCCCCGAAGAATTAGCTAGAGCTGGATTTATCTATTTGGGCGAAGAGGATAAAGTCAAGTGCTTCAGTTGTGGTGTGTCACTTCACGAGTGGGAGAAGAAAGATTGCGCTTACCTGGAACATGATCGATGGTCTCCAGATTGTCACTACCTACCTTTATACCTTTAGTGGGACCTAGTCATTGAAGTGGGCATACCATGTCGTGTAAGAAACCAGCTGATTGGTTAGGAGTCAAACATTGGACAACCCCTAGACAAGTATTTAAACCCCATGTAAAAAATAGTCTTCAAACATTACCAAACGAATTGCAAGAGAAGATCTACAAGGAGATTTGGCAGGTGCTTGCCAGATCCAAATCTCAATTAGTGACTGTAGAACTTTTGTGTCGAGAAATTCACAAGAGGAAATTGACAAAAGTCAACAAACAAGTCCGATTTCTCTGGATCAAGGGTGCGTTCGTTCTACTATTTCGCTTTAGACCATTTACATTTGAAGATTTTATTGACATTTTTGACCGTTTCCTGGAATGGCAGTGGTCAGAAATTACTCACTACGTTCATTACTTTCGCTCTAGGAGAAGTGATTGAGGTAAGAGAAAAGAGGTATAAAAACAGACTACTATGCCACGACCTTTATCATTCGTGATGCCACAGATTCCGTGGAAGGAAATCAATGACACTATTGAAACGGTAGAGGATTACAATCGTCTATTACGAGAACTGTGTCCATTGAATTGGGGTCGACGTGTAGTGTGTGTCTTAGTGACTTGCTTTCTGGGATTTCGTTTACCAGCCGATTCCTTGTGGACTCTTTACGAACAGTACCTACCACTCCAAAAAACATGAAAGTGGTCCCATTAAATGTACACGAGAGACTCATTCTGCTCAAAGCTTTGCGCTTTCATCTTGATACTTCTCAACCTCTACGGGAAAACAAGATTCGTCAACTTTTAGGCACTGAAGATGTGTACGACGACGTGTGTGTCGCATGTGACTTGCACCCTCACTGGAAAGATGTACGTGACTGGAAAAGTTGGGGGTTTGAGGCATGGACAAAAGAAGTGGCACACTATGCCCAAGATTTGTAATCCTAAAAAATTAAACGTTCCGTGAAAAAAGTAACTTTTAAACCAGTGTTAGTGACAGTGCCAGAAGAAGAAGAAGAAGTCGTGAGCGAGGAAAACCACACTCTTCAGGACTGGACCGTGATCGACATCCCTGAAAGGCCATTCCGGGAGGACTCTTGTGTGTGATTGTGCCAAGGAGTGTAGAGACTCTCAGAACATTATTCACTACCCCTACGATTTCACCTCTTGATCACCACAAATGTTGTACAGAGACTTGTTTATATTCCACTTTGATCGTTTTGATGTGTCTTTTATTTATGTACTTAACTATTTGGCTTTTATGTATTTTTGTCTTTCGAGTTGTTCACCATTAAAGATGACAATAAACGTGTCCTGAAAAAATTATAAAAACTCTTGTCTTGTCTGTCTTCGTGTCAAAAGTGACATTTCTTACACTACTACTATGGCTACCTCTACTGTCTCTGCTCCCTCTTCCTCCACTTTCAAAGTCATTGACGAACACGTAGATCGGACTAGTTGGGAGGCCTTGTATCTTCGCCATCCCTTTAACATGCTCATTGCCGGACCTAGCGGTTCAGGCAAAACCGAATTTGTGAAACGTTTGATCGAACATAAACATCATTTGATCGATCGTCCACCTCAACGCATCATGTGGTGTTACAAAGAGTGGCAATCAGCGTACAACCTTCTGCAAGAACGTCAAGGCGATTCCTATGTCTTTGTGGAAGGCATTCCTGGCGAGGACGACGGGATCGTGTCTGACCCTAGTCAAACTCATTTGGTTATTTTTGACGACATGGTAGGTGAAGACGAAGAAAAAATTAAACTGTGGTTTACGCGCAAAGGGCATCATCGTAATGCCAGTGTCATTTACATCACCCAACATTTGTTTCAACAAAGTAAAGCTCCTCGCACCATCAGTCTCAATGCTCATTACGTGGTCTTGTTTAAAAGCCCTAGAGATAAATCGCAAGTACAAGTCTTAGCCAAACAGTTAGGGACGCCTTGGCTGACAAATGCGTACGACGATGCCACTCAAACCCCACACGCTTATTTACTCGTGGATTTAAAACCCACCACTCCCGATTATTTGCGATATCGTACCCATCTGTTTCACCACTGGTGCCAAGACGGAGGGCCTGTCGTGTACACGTCCCCTTCGTCGACTTAATCACAATCACCAAAAAAAATCTATAAAAACCTCGGTCACTTTGACTCTGTCTCACAGATCGTCAACATGGCGTCCCTTTAGTCTCATCTTCCCATTAAATTGATTCGTGCCTTGTACGGTGTCAGTCGCGAAAAAATCCACAAATACGTGCTCGTGTCTTAGAAGCTAGTCTCAAAGAAGTCTTACGATGGTTTACGGTGACAGCACGTCAATTACTGCAAGGTATCATTCAGATTCCACATCAAACCAAACGTTTTTTTGAGAGAAACAAAGGCGCCTTGACGCAACTAGCCGATCCTCGCATCGACACTCAAACCAAAAAGCAAATCATTTTGAAACCTGGAGGTAGCGGTTCTCTAGGAGGTGTTATCATTCGTTCCCTCTTAAAATGGGATCCTAATGCTCCCAAAGTCGTCCCCAAGAAAAAAGCCACTCACCAAACGTACCCAGAAGAAAAAGAAAAAGAGCAACGGTGTCAAGACCAGGTCACAGCCTCAGAAAAAGAAAAGAAAAGTTCACAGAAAAGAGCTTCTACTCGCAAGAGAGTGTCTCCACAAACTTCTTCTCCAGCGGTGACACCCTCTTCCTCTTTAGCGGCAGTGGCCGCTGCTCACAAAGTACCTGCCCCCAAAATCAAAGTCGAAGAGAGAACGGGTGTGTTACAGAGTTTACTGGATTTGTCCAAGCAAGAACTGTCCCGATTTAGTCCGTTGCGAACTCCTCCACGACGTGTGTTGCCTGTCATTAAGTTGATACGACGTAAAGACAATCAGTGGCGACGCATTCCAGTATACAAAAGACCTGAGGCAAACAATACGGATGAGTGTTTTTGTGCTGCTGCTGCACGCCCAAAGATATCCCCTCCAAGAAGTGTACACCGTTACCATCGTCGTTCTTCTGTCCAAATAGGACAAAGAAAACGAAAAAGACAGTCACGTCATCCTAAAAAGCGCTTAGCCAAGCATTGGCGACACCCTCTGAAAAGACACACTCGTCCAAAGAAAAGGAGAAGCCACCAAAAGGGAGGTTTCTTTGGCCCTTTCCTTGAATTCGATAAGATAGCCAATGATTTTGTCACAAGGGTAAAGGAGAGGCTCCAAAAAAAAATAAGATATAAAGACGCATGTCGAGCCATGGATGTCAGTGTATTTTTTTTTTTTTTTGTGCACCAAAAGATGTTCCCTCATGGTCGTTCTCCTGCCCAGAAAGGAAAAAGAAAAAGATAGTTTCGTCATGCGAAAAAAACGCTTAGCCAAACATCGACGTCACCCCCAGAAAAGACACACTCGTCCAAAGAAAAAGAGGAGCTGCCGAAGAGGAGGATTCTTTGGCGATTTTGGAAAACACATCGTCACCTTTATGACGAAGCGATAGTGCAAAAAAGGATAAAAGGCTGTGTGCCAAGTCATCGACGTTAGTGTATTTCTGGTGTGTGTCCCGGAATCAACAAACAAAGATGTCACCCCGCAAAAGTCATCCTTCTTCTACCCCCAAACGAAAGAAAAGGAAAAGACTGCCTCCTCGTTTAGTCAAACATTGGGATATGTTGTCTGTCCTGTCCAAAGCTCCTCCACCCATGCGAAAACAACTTATTCAAACTGCCTCCAAAGATGTCATCGATACGGTGAGCGAATGTTGTCTGAGCGTCTTGAAAGGCACAATACCTTTGACTAAACATCAGAAAAATTGCTTAGCCAAACATCGACACATTCTTCGCCAAATGGTCCAAAAGAAAATACCCATTCGTCAAAAGAAAAGATGTTGGTGTATCGCGGAGGATTTTTACCCCTGTTAGGACTTATTACCAATGTATCGAAACCTATGCTGAGTGCAATGGGACATATTATACCCGCCCAAGATAAAAGACCAACAAGATAAAAGGGACCTCTGAAATCAAAAGATCTCAGACGTGATCCTTGAAATCTGATATAAGAACGAAAACTAGCTTTAGTCCCTTACAAACGATGGATGGAATACTATCGTTGGCAAGAACAACGAACCCCACATTTACCTCCCAATCCTCATTTGACCGAGATGTCCCAGTTACAACACGAATTTCAATCGTTGATGGATCGCAGCGATTTGTCAGAAACGGAAAAATCGCAACGGTACGGTCAGTAGTTTCAACGACTTAAATTCTTTCACCAAAAAGCTTTAGACGAAACAGCTCAACCCACTCTGAAAGATTTTAAGGCCTTGATGAAAAGTCGATCGCCACCACTACAACCTCCAATGGTCAAGACAGAACGTCCACTACCACTAGTCCCAGTGATCAAGACAGAAAAAGAAGAAGAGTTTCAAACTCCACCAAAAAAAGTACGCAAGTTAACAACACCACCTACATCCAGAATTAGTTGGATTAAAAAGATGATGCTGCTCCTTCTTCTTCAGAAGAGAAAACGAAAGTCAAGCCAGAAGTGAAACAAGAACTGATTACCCCTGTTCAAACACTGTCCTCTTCCTCAACACCTATTACTCGTCGGACACGCAAAGCATTACAAACCAAGAAAATACCACAGAAAGACAAGAGTAGCATCAGTGAAGATTGGATCACTTATTAAAAAATGGAGAAGGTGTTAGCCAGCATTTACTACGATCCAGCCCATCCCGCAGGTTACGGAGGAGTTCAGAAATTGTATCGTGCTGCCAAAACTCGACTGAAAAGTATCCGTTTACCTCATGTGCAACGCTGGTTACAGGAACAAGCCACGTACACCTTACACAAACCCATTCGACGAAAATGTTCCAGAAGTCGCACCCAAGTACAGGGTAGCGATCACCAATGGCAAGCCGATTTAGCCGATGTCTCTCATGTGGCCACCTACAATCGTGGCTACAAATATTTATTTTGTGTCATCGACGTCTTTTCCAAATTTGCTTGGGTCGTACCATTGACTTCCAAATCGAGCAGTGAGTTAGTGCGAGCCCAGCAACTGGTGTTGAAACAAAGCGGGCGTCACCCTCTTCGATGGCAAACTGACAAAGGCACCGAATTTCTGAACCAAGCTTTCCAAAAAGAATTGAAGAAACGTGACATTCATTTTTTCACCACCGAGAATCCCGAAACCAAAGCTAGCATCGTGGAACGTTTCCAACGCACCTTGAAAGAACGCATGTGGAAATATTTTACGCGTCAACACACTGTCAAGTACATCGACGTCTTGCCACACCTCGTCCAATCGTACAACCAATCTTACCATCGGAGCATTGGGCGTGCCCCCCAAGAAGTGACTGCTGACAACGAAGTGGCCGTCTTCGAGCGTCTGTTTGGTACGTCCCCAACAGTGACTGTCCCCAAGAAAGGTGGAGTGTTGACATCAGGAGATTGGGTACGCATTGGCAAAACCAAACGCACTTTCGACAAAGGTTACTTACCCAACTGGACCACTGAATTGTTTCGTGTCACCGAACGTGTGCGTGGCCGTTATCCTCCTGTCTATAAATTGGAAGACATGAACGGGGGAAGTGTTAAAAGGAACGTTTTACTTGCCCGAGTTACAACGTGTGACCAAAAATGAAGACGACGTGTACGAGATAGAAAGCATTCTCGATCGAAGAACTCGTAAAGTGGGAAAAAACGTGTCAAAGAAGTCAAAGTACGTTGGAAAGGATATCCTCCCAGTTTTGACTCTTGGATCGACGCTTCGCAACTCATCGACTATAAAAAGAAGTGACCATCATGCCCTTCAACACAGCCTCAGCTACTGCAGTGACCACTCCTTCCCCCAGTTCTTCTCTGCAAGATCTACAAAAGCAACCCTTGTGGGTGTGGTGTGGAGAACGTGTGCCTAAAACGCAAATCGTCTTTTTCTGCCAAATCTTTGTGGTGTATTGTGTCATCGGTGCTGCCATTGCCAATTTGAGTTTGCAACAAGGAGACAAACAATTGTGGACCATTTTACTTAGCATTGGTTACCTTCTTCCCAATCCGTCTCTGAAATATTCCTCTAACTGAAACAACAACAACGGGAGTCTTGTGTCCAACGTTAGTTCCAACAGTCACCCTAACCATCCTCTTTTAGACACTCCTCTGACTTCCAGTGACTCCTCGGACTCTAGAACTCTGGAATTATGAACAACCAATTTTACTTAACGTTACCCAGTGACAGTTCCATGGAGGTGTTTCCCAATAACACTTTGTGCTGTTACACGGCGAAATTACCTCAGGCCATTCAGTTGGATCACGAAGCCATTGGGAAGTGGGTTTGGTCGAAATGATTCACCCTACACAAATCAAAAACATCATCGAAAATCAAAACACTTTTACGGTAGAAGTTCATGACGAACAAGTGCAACAAGCCATGGATGAACGTAGCAGTGTAGCTGACTCTATGAAATCACAAGATCCCAAAACTAAACGAACCACTTCTCTGTTGAAAATTCCTGCGGGCTATTATTTTGGTGGTCAACATTTGGTGAACACCATTGCTGACAGGTTCATTAACGTGTTTAGTAAAGTCTTGGAGAAAACCAGAAAAAGTGTCACGATCGATTACCACAAAATATCTCATCGCCTACTCATCAAATTTTCAGAGGACAAAGTATTGGCCATTACATTTTGTCCTGAATTGTATGACATTTTGGGTGGAGACACTAAGTTGATCAAGATTGCAAACTAAATACCAGCCGTGACCAGTAACTCAGATTTTGGGAGATATTTTAGATACCCTGTAGAAATGAACCAAGGACTGAATTTGATTTTTATATACTCCGATATGGCGGAGTACAACGTAGTGGGTCACACCTCCGTACTGTTACTGCGTGTCATTCCTTTCAAAGTGGATTCTGCCACGAACGCTGACGAGGAAGGTGGAAACACCTATCACGTTCACCGCGAATTTGTACATCCTCACTATTTACCCGTCAGTAAGTCTTATTTCGACACTGTCAACATTACTATAAAAGGAGATCTGGGACAAAATATTCCATTCACCAAAGGGAAAGTCACAGTGAAACTCCATTTTCGAAAACGATTACTCTAACCTTTTGTCAGTCATGTATCCTGTGTACCAAGGAGTCGCTCGACAGCGAGGACATGGTTTAGGTGATATGCTCAAATCGGCCTTTCGTACAGTGGTTCCCGCTTTGAAACCAATGGTGACACGGGGATTGCACGCCTTAAAAGACGCCGCGTTGACGCAAGGTAAAGAATTTCTCCAAAATGTCATCATTGACAAACAAAACCCCAAAGAAGCTTACTTGAGAGCAGGCAAAAATGTCTTGCTTCAAACTGGCAAAGACATTTTGGGCCGGCGAGAAACTCCTATAAATGCCCTGGGCAATGCCGAGTCAGGCATTCCTGCTTCCCTGACGCCACAGCAAGGACAAGGCACAAAAAGACGACGAAAACACCCCTTCAGAGGACTTCACACCCCTAGAGCTAGAAAGTCTAAGAAAAGAAAAACCGTCCGAGAGTTAGACGTTTTTGATTATTAAAAAAAAAGAAAATGATGCACCGAAAGTCTTCTGCTTGGTCCAAGTCGGAACTGGATCTGTTTGCCATGTCACCCACCATGATGACGATGCAAGAATCCCAATGGGTCGAATTTCATCCCGTCTCCTCTTTGACGGATTCAGCTCTCATCGAGTTTGAAATCAATGGACAACCCGAAGATTGCATCGATCTGAATAGCAGTTACTTGTATCTGAAACTGAAAGTGATCAAAACCGACAACACCAATCCGGGAGCCGATGCCAGAGTAGCCCCCGTCAACAATTTCATGCATTCCTTGTTCAGCGAAGTGGATTTGTACTTGGATAACAAACTGGTCAGCAGCAGTATGGATACTTACCCTTACCGAGCGTACCTAGAAAATCTCTTGAAGTACGGAAAAGAGGCCAAGAACACTTATGTGGATGCTTGTGTGGTATGGAAACCTGACACCGCAGGTGAAGACACGTTTAACGACACAGTCCTGACAGCCGATGACAATCCTCACAATGTGGGTTTTAACAACCGTCGAAGGAAAATCTTGCAAGGTCGTAATTTAGAACTAATGGATCGTTTGCATTCGACATGTGGTTGCAAGACAAGTATTTGCTGAACGGAATGGATATTCGCCTGAGACTCAATCTCAGCAGTGTCGCTTTCCATTTGATTACTCATGCCAACGAGTACAAAACCATCATCCAAGAAGCCAGCCTTTACGTGCGTCGTGTAGAAGTGTAACCTAAAGCGGGAAACGACATCAGTCAAACATTGAGCAGATCGACCGCCGAGTATCCGATACGACGTGCAGAAGTGAAAACATTCACCATTGCTGCTGGACTTTGATCCAGGATCGAAGATCATCTGTTCAAAGGACTGTTACCCAAACGTTTAATCGTTGGCATCGTCAGTAATGCAGCCCTCAACGGAGCCCACGATCAAAATCCTTTCCAGTTTAAGCACTACAGAGTGTCCAAGATCGAAGTCAATCGCGATGGCAAGACTTTGTGTACCAGCCCCTTCGAACCTAACTTTGCCCAGAAGAATTACTTGAGATCGTACTTTGTCTCTGTACGAAGCTACGGGGCAACTAGGAACCAACGCCAGTCACGGTTTTTTGTTCGAAGATTATGTCGGAGGATACACTTTGTGGGCCTTTGATTTCACTCCAGACCAAGGCAGCGACGAGGGACATTTCCACCCTATAGAATCCGATCAACTACGTGTGGAACTTCAGTTTGCAGAAGCTCTCACTGAGACGGTCAACGTCATCCTGTATGCTGAATTCTATAATACCATAGAAATCAACAGTTTGAGAGAAGTCATTCTAGACTATTAGAAACAATGGAAGACTCTTATCCCTCTTTAAACAGTAGAGAATCTTTGGACATGGAATGGGAAGATAGCGTGAAAACAGAACCGCAAGACGAAGAGGACGAGGTAGTCAAGTCCAGATGGCCAGAACAAGAACAACATTTAGTGTCCTGTTTTGCTAAACACCTGGCGAATACAATTGCGGAATTGATCAAGAAAGATTGCTATGGATGTCAAAACGATCACCCCAGTCAAATTCAACACGATAAATGTCTGATGATGAGTCAAGAAGAAAAATTGGACGAGTATCTGGACGACGCTTGGGGTCTCATCTCGGAAGAAGCAGTGTTTCATGAGTGGTATAAAGGCTTGCGTGATCATTCCTGCCCTCCATTGACTGCTCTAGAGATCCGTCGCATCGAATCTCTCTTGGCTCAGGGTGCGAAGACGGAGCTAATAGGCGTTTACTTGTCAGAGATTTTCAGGCAAAAAGTCAGAATTGAATTGATGACTTATCATCACCTGTGAAGAAAAAAAAACAAAACAAAAAATGGATACCTGGGAACTTTATTACCTTTTGAACAATAGTTCGTATACTGCTTCTTGGAATCCTGTCGTGTGCGCTAAAGATGAACTACCTCATCGCAAACCTCAAGACCATCAAGCTTATGTCATCAACACGGACGAAAGTCATCTTCCAGGAACTCACTGGGTTGCCGTCTACTTCCCTCAAGAGGATTGTGTGGAATATTTTGATTCGTATGGATTACCCCCTTTGGAAGACGATATCATTGACTTTATGAGAAGAAATGCCCAGACGACACGATACAATAATGTGAAATTACAAGGCACAGATTCCATGGTGTGTGGACAATATTGTGTGTATTTTCTTCATCAACGCAGTCTTGGATATCCTTTAGAACATTTAGTGACTTATTTTGATCGTCACTCTTCTAGAAACGATGAGAAAGTAGATCGATGGTTTTGTGACCATTATGGTTATATTTTATCTTTAGCTAGGAAACGTAGTGTACATCAATGGTCTCATGACTTCCATCAATGGAAATCTCACATGATTTCACAACGTTGTCAACCTTGCCAAAAATAATTTGTTTGATGTTATTGTTACTTGTTCCCTGTTATTTTTTGGTTGAATAAAAAATGTTGTGTTTTGAAAAAAATGTGTCTGTTGTTTGTTTTCAAAAAACACTGTGAATATATGCTCTTTGACTTCTCTCTATCCCTCACCATGACATTCACTATCATAGCGTTCCGACACTAAAATCGAGTAGGGATCTTTTCTATCGCGTCCGCGTTTGAACCATATAAAGCGGGTTGTTCTCCAGTCTGACCATCCACTGTTGACTCGTCTACCTATGAACATGCCTTCCAGACTAGCCCAGCTGAACGAAGCTTACGTCAGTTTACATCGTGTCAGGCTAAACCTAATACCTAAACCTGAAGAGATAGAGAATGTCAGGATGTTAGCTATAGCCCAAGACCTAATAGAAGAGGTCTTCAGAGAGGAAATTAAGAAAGAACAAGAAGAATGGACTGAGAAGTACAGACTTCAGAAGAAGCAGAGAGAAGAACAACAGCAGCAACAAGAGCAGCAACAGCAAGAACCAGACAGAGGTTTTGTGGACTGTCGAGTAGACACCAAAGAATTCTCTTTCTCTGTCCACAGAAGCAGACCGTATCGTATAGGAGAGCCTGCCGCCAGACGGGGACGCAATCTTAGACAGTACAAAAAAAAGATTGCCATTACTCCCGTTAACAAAAAACAGCCCTTATCAGGGCTACCCAATACTCTAGAAAAGAGATATTAATTCAATTGCCAAAACTTTTAAAATTTTAAAAAAATGAATAGAAGTGTGTCTATAAGCACTTCGTTTCTTTTGTCAGTAAAAAAAATCCACCCTTTGTTTTCTCTGTCTTGTCAAATCGTGCATGTCTGTGTTTGTAAGTAAAAAAGTAAAAAAGTCAACATGAGTGCTTCTTTTAGGTCCGCGCGTTTCATGTGATGGTATTAGTGGTATTGTAAATTTTGTTGTCAGGGATGTTTTCCTTCACGTCCGTGCTCCAGGAATATAAAGCGGCACAATTGTCAGTCTGGCTACTACAATTACTTCTCGCAAGAAGGAAATATCGTAGTTCCCACTCGAAATGGACAAACACCCCTTTCCTCAAACCTACCCACAAGACAAGCAAGAACGGGCATAAAACGGGGGCTAGGGAATACACACTAGCGCAAACCCGGGTGGAATCCTGATAGCGGCAAGCCAACGCTGACTATACAGATTTCTCACCAAGAACCCGATCATGGGACCATATGTGGAGGCTGAGGAAAGGGGGCCCATCTTCTCCGGCAATAACCAAGGGTCTTCAAATTGGCGATGGAAGACCGAACACAAAACAAACCTGATCATTTAGATCCCTCGTCAAAAATTTAAACTATATCAATAACAAAGTGATTACAAGTAACATGAAAATGAGGGCTCACCTCCCACCCGATTGGAAAACAATTTCGGCAAACGGGCAAGTACACACTGTACACAAAATTCAAACATACACAAATCTTCAAAATTTATAACCCCGAACAATTACATGACAAATTACACAGGTGACTTACACAATATTGGCATAGGGTAGTCCATTAGTATAACTGGACTAGATTTGACACTAAAACCGGCCTTGCCGTTGGGCCGGGGCGCCTGGTTGCTGGTGGTGGTTGTGCCTTGGATGGTTGTCCCGTTGGCCCTTTCGTGCCGTTTCTGCGCTGCATCCTTTCCGGGTCTCTTTCCGCCTCTGCCTCGCTACGGACATGTCTGCTCGTTGCTAGGTATTATGAACTGAATGCAAACTAGGGGGTTATGATGGCACCATACTCATACCCCCAGGAGGCCGTGAGGGCACAATACTCACACCTCGAAGGGCCCAGCCTAGGGCTCTGAGAGGCAGTGGTGGCACCATACCCACACCTCCGAGGGCCCAGCCTAGGGCTATAACCAGTCGCGAAGCACAGAGTGCATATGCGACTATAATCCATCAGTCAGTCAGTCAGTCAGTCTGACTACAAGAAGACTGGCCCAGCCTGGGGCCAAGGGCCCAGCCCGGGGCTATAATCAGTCGCGAAGCACTCAGTGCATAGGCGACTTTAATCCACACACACACACACACACACACACACACACACAGAGTCTGGCTACCCAACTTCATCATTTCACCCCTTCAGCCGCAGCAGCCATAGCCAGCACACGTGCTTTGAGCCAATGCAGTGAAAAATTCAGAAATACATACTAATTCACTACATAATCCGGAAAACCAGACAGAACAGAGGACATTAGTACAACAGATTCCGAAAAACAAACAGAACAGAGAATTTTAGCCGAATTAGACGACCAACTTACAAGATAAACAGCCTGCAGCCGCAGCAGGAAGCCCACTCCACTGCGAGAACAAAGGAATTCGGACCGGCCACTGACCGCAGTATACAGACTAAAGACAATAACCGGACTGTGAATACAGCGCTACTGTAAGTCAGACATTATAAACACTAACCCATTACCTAATATTAATAAATTATTAACTGTAGAAGTAAATATAATTCCAATCACCCCAGAACTGGTCTAATCACACTACCCACAATACTAGCTCATCACTCCACTAACAACCCCCCCCCCCCTCCGGCTCCCTCACACTCACCCATACTCCCATACCTTAACCGCCAATATCGCACTACAGTTGCTATCACTAAACACACACGGCAACAGTTTTTGTAATTCACGCCAAGTGAAACTTCCCTTTTATAGCTAACAGGTAACAAACTATACAATAGCATAACAATTTTAACTAAAGGCACCAGCTAAGCGCGCTAAACATAACAACCAATCGCAACGCACCTTACAAACAAACATCAGCTTTTTGCAGCGCACACGGTAGTAACAAGACAGTATAACCACTCAAACAAACCCCACCACAAATCAATTACATTACACACAATACACACCACGCCACAATCAAACCGCAAGTAAACATACAAACCAAACACTCCCCAACTAGCATAACCTATATAAAACACAAATATTTTACCATACACCAGCGATTAAGGTTAATAGAAACAGTGCACCTCTATCCACTAAAACTAAAATTCACGTTGACCCCCTCCCAATACATAACCACAATACTAAAGCCGCTAATACTGGAACCCTAACGGAGATAGTTATTATTGTTATTTTTATCTTAACCAGGCTCACAACTATTACTCCTACTATACTGAATACAATTATTCCACACACTACCAATATATATTTATTTCCCCGCTTACTATAATTAACACTACTCTTATTAATATAATTAATAACACTATTATCTGTATTGTCACTATTATTAATATCAATAAACTACCAATACCTATTATTAATACCCGATTATTATTATTATTATTATTATTATTATTATTATTATTATTATTATTATTTCTATTCTTATTAACATAATTACTAGCACTAATTTTCATTATTATTATCATTATTATCATTAATACCTTTATTATAATACACAACAATTTTCTTATTAAGCCCATACCTATACAAACTAAACACCACGCCACAATAAGGAACCAAGTAAATATACAAATCAAATACTCCACAACTACTAGACCTTATATAAAGCACAAATATTTTACCATACACCATCGCTTATAGTACTATAATCAGCATACCTATATCTGCTAAAACTAAAAATACAGTGACTTCCCCTCCAATTACATAACTATACAATTCAACCCACAACATTGAACCCAACACACTACCCAGACCACTACAACGAGAAACACAACAGAAACCAATAAACAAATATCACTTCACCACTACCATTTTTGATTATAAATATCCCGCTGATCATAATTCCTACCAGTATTAATAAAATTACTATAATTGATATTACCAATAGTATTACTACTATAACAACTAATACTCTTACACTAATTATAGCCCATACCAACAATACCACCCCGATTAGACAAATATAATAACCAATACCATTATTAGTACTACTATCATACAATAAGGAGCACTCCTAGCAATAAGATAATTACACCCCATCCTTAAAGTTACTTCCCTCATTATTAATACTATTATAAACACCAGTCTTACTAGTATTAATATTGATATTAATATTATTAATATAAGTATTAATCTTATAATTATTATTATTACTCTCTATCTACCCATTTCCATAATTAACATAAATAACAAAACCTCAAGCCAAAAATATACTTAATATAAATATACTCTTTATTAGTACTCTCATAATTCCCATACCCCGTACCAAAAGAAAGTAACATAAACATAACATACCACAATACCAACTCCCCCATAAAATCACATACCTAAACGTGGAACCATACCCAATCCACACAAACTCCATACACCCAATAGCAATATCTTAACAATCACAACAAAAAGTCACTATCACCACTAGTGTATTAGTAGAATTATTATTATTATTATTATTATTATTATTATTAATACCAATATTACTTTTATTACTATTCTTATTATCACCCTTACTATCAATAACAACATTATTATTACCATTAACATTCTCACTACTATTATCATTACTACTACCACTAACACTATTATGGTTACAACACTCCATAAATACACCAGGTAAGTCAAAGGCAGTAAAAATCCCGCCGCGAATCTATACTACAACTTCGTGAGCCAATACCCAACCCCACAACCGAAACAGTCAACAAGAGTAAGCAGAAACCAAAAACAAAAACATCACATATAAAACCACCCTCAAAAACACCACAACATGGAGAAAAAAACTATCAACAAAATCACCTTACTCCAAGAAAAACGAAGGAAAGTCATAAGACTCAACCGACTCTTAAGGAAAATGAAACGGACAACCCACATGTGGACTCAGAGTAGACAACCCTCAACAAGCTCACCCGAGCAAGACCTAGACACACCACAAACCAGACATATTGGAACATACCGTATATCCCCCACAAAGAGACAAATCACCAAGACGGTCCTAACAGATAAAGCCGAAAGATACGTGAGACAAGCAAGCACCATACCAAAAGTCCCTATCACCAACCTGGAAGAAGCGATACAAGAACTTAAAACACCAAAGCAAAGCAAAACAAACCGATCCAAATCCTCATACAAAGAAGCCTGCAAACAACAACCTCACTATGCAATAAAAGAACCAACATGGGAACAATAGCGGCAACAAAAGAACTAAAAACAAACAAAACCACCCCGACATACAGGACAACATCACCCAAGCAGCCCATCAAAACAACAGGCAAAGCAACAACAACAACAACAACGCACCCCAATATGAAGCCCCAGAAACAAAGTACCATAGAACAAACATCCTCGACCACAAACACCGATACAACAAAATACATTAAAGAAAACAACCACAACCAAGCAAACATCAACAGAAAACGAGCGCTGCCACCTCCCGACCACCAAGAACCGGGAACGTCAATGTCACACCAAACCAATAAAAGACCGCAGATAAACAGAGCCATGCCCAACAACATAAAACAATATACGCAAAGCAAACAACCAACACTGCCATCACAAAAGGACAACTATCTCTTTAACACACAGGAATATGACGACATACCCAGAACAACAAAAGGGAAACACCCACTCAAAGGCCCTGCAAGATTTAAGAAAACACCAACAACAAAGGGAAAAACCCCAACACAACAACCAACCACCACATTAGACACAACACCAAGGGAAACAACAGAAACACTAATCCAACTCACACAATCACCGCTCAAGAAAAGAAAAGGAGACACCCATTGCCACCTAGCCAACAACAACCAAATACCACCTCAGATTAAGAAAAGAAAACTTCAGACTAACTATAATAACATCACCAAGAAACGCGCCATACATCTCAGCCAAGAAGCCGCACCGCCCACACAACCCAAACAGAAACGAGACTACCACCCAGCCTATAGGACATTATACATCACCGGCCAGAACAACACAGCCAAAAACATCAACATCAAAGCACTCGCCAACACACTCATGCAGCACTACCAGGAAAAATTCCAAATCAAAACTACACGAGACAGCAACTATATCACAGTCCGATGCCACACCAATCAACAAGTCAAAGCATACAGGAAAATTACCCATATAGGGGGAACCAAAATAAAAGTACAAAAACACACAGCATACTCAAAAAGGGGCGGAAACAACACTACCACATACAGGAAGGAAACCAATGTAAGAATACAAACCACGACTACACACAACACCAACAATGACAACCCGACATCAAGCCATAAAACATCCATCATCATATGGCAATGGAACTGTAGGACTCTAACGGCCAATCACGCCGAACTGGTGGCAACGCTAAAAGGAAACGACAGCAAACCAGACATAATCTGCCTACAAGAAACAAGGCTTCCAAAAACATGCCCAAACCTACCCAAGCTGCAGCACTATGACGCCATTTACTATAAAAGACGACCACAGAGAGACGAAGGAGAGGGACTTGCAATTTATGTATATAGCTCAATCCCAGAAGTAACAGAAATTTACATTAACAACCACTCAGAAAATCAACACCTCGAATGCCAAGCAATACAAATAAAAATAAAGAACAGAACAATACAGATATACAACATCTACGACTCTCCCACCCACGCCACAGATCCTACCCCTCCGCTACAGCAAATCATTCAACAAGGCACCAAAAACATAGTCATCTGTGGAGATTTTAACGCACACAACACCAGCTGGGGAGGGAACCACACTGATACTAGAGGCAAACAAATACACAGCTCCGCCACCAGACAACACTTCCAAATACTCAACACTGGGACGCCCACACGATTGGACACAACAACCGGGAAACTACCCACATTGGACCTAACACTTGCCACATCAAACATAACAGAACTGGCCGAATGGGAAGTACTACAAGAAAGTGCCATGGGGAGTGACCACTTCCCAATACAAACAACGATACACATCAGTCACACGAGGGAGCAGCAACAAAAACCGCCATCCTGGATAACAAGCAAAGCAGACTGGGACCAATTCCAGACCGCCCTCCGTACAGCACAAATCACCGACGTACAGCACATCATCACCAACACATATTACAACAACATAGTCCAAATCATCGACACTGCAGCGGAAATATCCATACCAAAAACGAGCGGACGAACAGCCAAACAAGGGCAAGTTCCCTGGTGGACTGAGCAATGCCAGCAGAATATCTTCGAAAAAAAGAAAGCACTACACAAATACAGACAAACAAAAACGCCCACCGACCTTGCCACATACAAGACATGGGAAGCGTCAGTCAAAAAGGTACTACGCGAAGCAAAAAAAACCTCATGGAGAGATTACTGCTCCACCCTTACGGACAAAACCACATCCGCGGAAGTATGGAAAAAAGTAGCAACACTCAAAGGAAGAAAGACCACAACAGCACCCAAAATAACAGGCACACAAACAAACCAAGAACGCGCGGAAAAATTAGCCCAACATTTTGCACAGGCCAGCAGCAACCTGAACCACACCGCAGAATTCTACAACCACAAACAAAACATGGAACAACTATTCCCACACTTATTCAAGGATCAACACACGCAAAACCAAGGAGCCAACTACCCACTAAACGACCCTTTCACAATCTTTGAATGGGAAAGAGCACTCGGGGAAGACAACCTTGGTTACACAATATATAAGCATATACCGCACAACATGCAAGAAATCATCTTGGACCTACTCACCCGGATATGGGACACAGGAGATATACCGGCATCTTGGAAGCAGGCGATGGTTATACCGATACCAAAACCCTGAAAAGACCCCAAGAATGTAATATCTTACAGACCCATATCTCTAACGAACACTATATGTAAGATAGTGGAAACCATGATTAACAATAGATTAAAACACCACCTGGACACACACCAACTACACTCCGAGAACCAAAGCGGATTTCGCAACAAAAGATCAACCCTGGACCAACTCTTTAGACTAGAAGCAGATATAAAACTAGCCTTCAATGCCAAGATGAAAGCAGACAGACACCTGATTGCAATATTCCTAGACCTCGAAAAAGCATTTGACTTAGTCTGGACTAAAGGATTAATCTCGAACTAAACCAACTTGGTATAAATGGTAAAATGCACCGCTGGATCGCAAACTTTCTAACAGGAAGAGAATTTAAAGTTAGGATACACGACCTAACATCGTCCACCTACACCCTCGAAAACGGAACGCCACAGGGTAGAGTCATAAGTCCCACACTATTCAACATAATGGTTAACAACCTATCAGACTATATCGACAACACCGTAGCCCTATCCCAATTTGCGGATGACAGCGGTATATGGAAAGCGGGAAACCCAACATCCGCAACATATATCAAACATATGCAAACAAACCTGGACGCGATATCGAAATGGGCAATAAACTGGGGCTTCAAGATCTCTACAGAAAACACTGTGGCAATACTATTCACTCCCCCCGGAAAACGCACCCCGCGGAAACCTACCCTGCAGCCCCAAGGTCAACCTATTAGATTCGCCCAACAAACAACCTTCCTGGGCATGACCATAGATGAACATCTCACATGGAAACCACACATCACAAAGCTGGTCCTCAAATGCAAGCAGGGTATGAACCTGCTTAAACACCTCAGAGGCACCACATGGGGGGCTGATCAACATACCCTGACGAAACTCTACAGAGCCTTAATAAGATCAAAAATTGACTATGGATGCCAAGTATACAACTCAGCAGGCAAAACAGTACTGAGAAAATTCGACAGCGTGCAATACCAAGCCCTAAAACTCTGTACAGGACTACTCCCCAATACATCCCAGGAAGAACTCCAAATACTGACAGGAGAACTACCCCTACAACTTCGGAGAGAAGAACTTATCCTTCGATATGCTATCCGAAGCTCCACCCTCCCAAACAGGAATCCCACAAAGACATCATTCAGCAATTGCAATAAGGTGTTCTCCACCAAACTAACACCTAACCCACCTGCCTGCAAGGAAGCACACCAACTCCAACAGCAACTCCAGCTACAATCACTCCAAGCGGAACAAAGACAGATAATTGACCCAACTCCCTGGAGAAACAGCAAGCCCACAACAAACCTGGTCATCAAAACAATGGAACACAAGCGACGCAACCCGTGGAAACTCCTCACCCAAATAAACCAAATCCTACATGACCAATACTCACAACACATAAAAGTATACACAGACGGATCCAAAAGGGGCGAACCTGACGGAACTGCTGCAGCAGTAGTGATACCATCTCAGCAATACAAAATTGAAACCCGGCTACCCAATGGTTGCTCCATATACACAGCGGAATTCTGGGCCATCACAAGAGCATTAGAATGGATAAAGGAACAACCACAAACGATGTACGTCATCATCACTGACTCACTCAGTGTCCTAACCACCTTACAAACAGGATCGTCACGTAGCAGAAATAACATGCTGGAAGACACAATGCTCAGACTACGAGAACTGGAAACGAACCAGTACTTAGTATAATTCCTCTGGGTCCCCTCGCACATAAACCTCGCAGGCAACGACCTGGCCAACCTATCGGCCAAACGTGGGTTACAACTCCAGGAAGTACAAGATGTCCCATACAGCGTACAAGAACTACAAAGCCAAGTCAGGAAACAAATCAACACTAAATGGCAACAGCAGTGGGATGAAACACGAAAAGGAAGAACCCTATACCATATCCAGAGAGAAATTAACAGACATATAGAACTACCACAAAAACTAAACAAACAAGAACTGCGAGCCATCAGTCGGATTAAAACGGAAAAACACTTATTTCGGCCGATCATGGGACAGACAATCCAGACCCCAGATATTGCCAGCACTGCACAAAACCCATGACGCTCATGCACTGGATACCAACCTCAAAGACAGATCCTACAAGATTACCCACGCCGAATTGCATCCCCGACAACATACCCAGACATGTTGGACACAACCAAGAACCAAAACCTCACACTAACATACTCTAATATCATTGCCTTCCTAAAGGCCCTTAAGGAACTACAACACATCTAAAATTTACAGAATCAATTGAACCAAGGCCAAACGTCAAAAGTACCAACACCTGACATGATAATCTAATATAACCTACCACCAACACACCCCTAAATAAGCTATAACCCTCAAAAGTAAGAAGCACCAAGGACTAAGGCCACTGGCCAGCTGTAAGGCAAGTCCCACAAACACTACATACTCAACACATAATAACTATAAATCACCAAGACTAATCTAGAACACACCAGAATAATAATATACAATTGGCATGCCACCCCCACCCCCCGCCACCTGCATGTCCCTGACCCAATAACGATATAATAAAAAAAATATGAAAAGGAAAGACAGCCCAATAGTGACTAACAAGACAGCAAGATGAATTGAAGAATAGAAGGGTCAAAGACTCCTTTCCAACTCAAGCAGGCACCAACAAAAGAAGACGAGCAACCTGGGAAATACACTAATTTTAAAAAAAAAAATTTTTCCCGTTCTTCTATTTTCAGATGCGCTGTCTTGGCCATACTGAAGACTGCAACACACCCTACAACAAAAGCAACATGAATAACGAAGAAAACAAAACAACTACAATAAAGAAGAACGAAAACAAAAACAAAAAGGCAAAGCAGAAACGAACAGAGGCCAACGAGGAAGAATGAAGAAATAAAGTAACGAAAACAACCACCAAAAAGAACAACAGAAGAAGATTTAAAGAAAAACAGAAACGAAGAAATAGAGAAGTGAACAGATACCAAGCACAGAAGACACAGAAAAGATGTAGTTTACCAATTAACAAAATTTGCCAGACAACTATCAAAGCAAAGGGGCAGTCCAGGACGCTCTATCTGCTGCCCCACAAAACCCCTGCACACACCAACATAAACTCCCTAGCAGGGTTCAACAAACAGGTGCTAGGGAAAATATACTAGCAAGACCTGGACGGGATCCTGATCACGGCAAGCCCATGCCGTTTAAAGATTTCCCATCAAAACCCCAACAACGAGGAGTTGGTATCGTAATTAAGCTTAGGAGCAGTCCAGGGCACACCCCCACCTACTGCCCCGCCCCGAGACTCGGACAAGCACATCGGTAAGGGAAGTCCAGGCGGCACTGCCTGCTACCCGACTAACCAAACCCGGACAAGCATAGCAAATCAAAGCAAGGGGCAGTCCAGGAAGCTCCATCTGCTGCCCAATACACCCCCCCCCCCTGCACACACCAACATAAATACCCCAGCTGGGAACATCAAACAAGTGTTAGGAAAATATACTGGCAACACCTGGGTAGGATCCTGACCACAGCAAGCCATGCTGTGCAAAGATTCCCTACCATGACCCCGGCATACAGGGGTTAGCATCGCAACAAAGGTAAGGGACAGTCCAGGACCAACCCCACCTGCTGTACCATAACCCCCCCCCGGACAAACTCAAAGGTAAGGGGCAGTCCAGGCGACACAGCCTGCTGCCCCACAAACCCATCCCGGACAACGCTCACTCACCACGAGTTACAATTACTCCTCGCAGGAAGGAGATATTGTAGTTCCCGCTCGTTCTGAGTCCAATACCCTCACCGGGAAAGAGGGCCACCCCCTTTCACTCATAACTAAGGGTCTTCCAATTGGCACATGAAGACCCGGGCCAAAAACTACCTCGACCCTTTAGATACACCGTCAAAAATGCAAACTAACCAAGAATAAAACAACCACTATAAATAATTTAAAAGAAGGCGCACTTCTTAACTGATTGGCTAACACTTTCGGAAAACAAGCATGTACATTCTGTACACAAAATTCAAACACACTGATATTCAAAAATCACAACCACAAACAAATACTCGACCAGTTACACAGGTGACAAACACAATATTGATATAGAGCTGTCCGCTAACACAACTGGACTAGATTTGATCTGGTTCTGCCGTTTGGGGGCGTCAATTGCCGTTGCTGTTGCTGTCTGGGTGCCCTGTGTGGGTGTCCCGGGGGCTCTTCGTGTCGTTTTCGCGCCGCCTTCTTCTGGGATCCCTTGCCTCCGTTCCTCGCCAACAAAGTAGATCGAGACTGAAACTGAGTTTCAAAGGCCAAAGGTCAACCTGTATCGCAAAGGCCCAGCACTTGGGCTAAAAGCCCAGCCAAGGGTTAAGTGCCTCTTTGGGGGAACAGTGCCGCCCTACCGGGCGCGACATCCAACTCTGGCAGAGTGCCCCCAAAGGGGTTATCGCCCAGCCTAGGGCATAGAGTGCCCCAAGCAGGGGCCTCTGGTCCAGCCAGGGACTTTAAGTCGCAGAAGCACTAAGTGCAGAGGCGACTATAAATCAACTCTCGATCGATCGATCTCAGTCTGGCTACCATTGTGGACTAGTCAGCTTCGATGAAGATGAGTAGCAGATTAGCCAAATTGTTGGAGCTCCAAATGCACCTGGAGTATGCCAGACGTCTTTTAGACGAACTGGCTATGGAGGCCGTAGCGGAGAAAGAAAGAATAGAGGAGGAGGAAAAGAAACAGAAAGAAAAGGAGAAGGAAAGGATCCTGCCACACATGATCATGAGACCTCAGTGTGAGGTGAAGCCTGAGGTGAGGACACCTCCACAGTCAGTACCAGCACCGCAGCCACTACCAGTACCACAACCATTACCAACACCACAACGACCGAGAGACGCTGTCCCTCAAATTGAAAATTGGGAGCAGGAGTTGGAGAGACAGCGGCAAGAGTGGGAGCCGCAGACACCTCACCTCCCCGGGTCTGGCATAGGAGAAGACAGAGAGAACAAGTCTTCACTATCCCTCAGACTGAAAACTGGAATGATGAGGCCACTCAAGCTCCCTCTGCGCTCGGAACCATGCGCATTAATTGAGAAAATGATTGGAGTCGTCGTTGTGTGTGTGGTGCCCGCCCTGGAAGATGTCATCATTAACCAGGTGCATTTGGAGTTCAAAAAGAAAAAACAGCCCTTCTCAGGGCTAACCAAATCTCTAGAAAAGAGAGACTATTCAAGTTGCCAATTGGTGTGAATGTAGAATAGTGTGACTATAAACACTCACTCCTTTACTGTTGTGTGTGTGTGTGTGTGTGTGTGTGTGTGTGTGTGTTTTGCGTTCGCGTCCGTTTGTGAGGATAGTAGATATGTGTGTTGTTTCTTCTCATCCCGATTGTGTGGATAGTAGACATGTGTGTTTTTTTTCTTCTCATCCCGATTGTGTGGATAGTAGATATGTGTGTTTTTTTCTTCTCATCCCGATTGTGTGGATAGTAGATATGTGTGTTTTTTTTTCTTCTCATCCCGATTATGTGGATAGTAAATATGTGTGTTTTTTTTCTTCTCATCCCGATTGTGTGGATAGTAGATATGTGTGTTTTATGCTTTCTCGTACGTTGGTGAGGATAGTAAATTTGTGTTTTATGCTTTCTCGTTCGTTGGTGAGGATTGTAAATAGGTGTGTTTTTTTCTTCTCATCCCGATTGTGTGGATAGCAGATATGTGTGTTTTATGCTTTCTCGTTCGTTGGTGAGGATAGTAAATAGGTGTGGGTTTTTTTTCTTCTCATCCCGATTGTGTGGATAGTAGATATGTGTTTTATGCTTTCTCGTACGTTGGTGAGGATAGTAAATAGATGTGTTTTTTTTTCTTCTCATCCCGATTGTGTGGATAGTAGATATGTGTGTTGTATGCTTTCTCGTTCGTTGGTGAGGATAGTAGATATGTGTGTTTTTTTCTTCTCATCCCGATTGTGTGGATAGTAGATATGTATGTTTTATGCTTTCTCGTACGTTGGTGAGGATAGTAGATATATGTGTTTTATGCTTTCTCGTTCGTTGGTGTGGATAGTATATTTGTGTGTTTTATGCTTTCTAGTTCGTTAGTGGGGATAGTATATTATATGTGAAGTGAGCGTAAGGGATGTTTTCGGTCACGTCCGTGCTTGACGTATATAACGCGGAACGCTCGTCAGTCTGGCTACCCACGTTGACTAGTCAACAACTTCAAAAGAAAAAATGAATTTGTTTAACGAGTTAAGAGACAGTTATTTTTGGATGATGGATGCAGCCTACGTGGTAGAAAGGCTAGAACAGGAATGGAAATATCCAGACAGCCAAGTTTTTGTGACCAGTCAAGTCACTAGCCTGAAAGTAGCCAGGGATCAGGTGGCAGGGATGATAGAAGAGGAGGTGGAAAAAATAAGAGGCTTCATCCATCGTAAATATGTGAGAGTGGGGACATTGAAAGACGCACTTGATAATTTCATCCAAGTGAGGTGCTTTTTAGAAGAGCAAGCCAATTTTACGGAGTGGTCTTTTGTCCTCTGGGGATTAGAAAATTAAGGAAATCTGAAGACCTAATGAGAAAAGTGATGAAAGAAGAGGTAACGAAAATCAAAGACACCTGGACAAAAGAGAGAAAGGAGAAGGAAAACCAAAAAAAGGAAGAGGAGTTTGATAGACTAAATCAAAACTGGATAAAGGTACAGGAAAAGTTTAGAGAGATGGGACATCCTGACTGGATTCCAGACGAAGAAAAGAAAAAGAAGAAGAAGGGAATTATTGGAAAAGTGAAGAGCTGGTGGAAAAAATGGAGACAATAGAAGAAAAACCCAAAGACCCTTTTCAGGGCCACTCCATTGCCTCGAAAAGATTTATTCTTTCTTGCCTAAAAAACGAATACATAAAAAATACTCTACTAAAACACGAACGCTAATGATTCGTGTTTGTATATAGAAATGACACAGGGGGCATGACGTCACAGTACTACATTGCTACATTGTTGCCAGTGACCAGTACCGTGACGTCATGCCACCTGTGCCATTCCACTTGTCCCTACACAAAATTCCCATTGAGGCTATACGGTCCTAGGGTGTACTTTTGAGGCTATAAATCTTGAGGCTACGGTATAAAAGTGATATTTTTGAGGCTATAAATTCTGAGGCTACAGTACAACCCCCTCAAATTAACATTACGGTCTACGTGAGGCTACGGTATCCCCTATTACTACTTATGCATGTATGTATGTATGTATGTATGTATGTATGTATGTATGTATGTATGTAGGTGTGTGTGTGTGTGCGTGTGTGTGTGTGTGTGTGTGTGTGTGTGTGTGAGAGAGAGAGAGAGAGAGAGAGAGAGAGAGAGAGAGAGAGAGAGAGAGAGATGCGTAAATAAGTAGAGATATACAAACTTTTTATGATAGCGTGACAAACTTACAATGCACTCGTTGGTTTGAAACAGCAAAACCTCACTGATCAATAGGGGTTTATATTGCGCTACGGTTATGGTTAATTTTTCACTCTTTTGGTTCTCAAAATTTACCATTCCCGTTACCTGACCCATATGGTGGTTCAGGAAAGGAGCTTTAGCTCACCTTATCAAAAGAAAAATTCCCCCCATTGGTAGTTTCTTTGGAATAGAAGAGTATCGCTTTTCAAACGACAATTAAATAAGGTGGAAAAATCATGCAAATCAAAACCAATTTGAAAAGGTCTTATATTTTGACTCCAATATTTTACATCAACCCGGAAGCCATATTAACGAGATTGTGGATGTTATATTTTTAGAGAATGATAACGGAGAGTAGGAACTGGATTAGCTCTTTCAAAATTAGAAAGCGTAGTTATTAGGTGTTAGGAGAATCGTTCCCAACCCTTTGATCATATTTATGAATTTCTGTATATTTATGATATTTTAGTATGGCAGTTCAATGCAGCTTGCGATGATTAGTTTGATTTAGTATTTTACGGCACACGAAGACACGAAGATCATTCCGTCTCTAGAATAAAAGTGCCTTGCTGAAAGGACGCAACATGGTAGCCGATCAAGGTTGATCCGTTCGTACAATTCGAACCCGTACCCTTTCAGTCGCGAGTTTTTTTACAATAACTACTGAACGTATGGAACTCAAATTAATCTCTAGTAAACAATTACTTTACGATGACGAACCTATGGTACTTTTCACTTCCTTAAGAAAGGGGAAAAAATAACCACATCGAGTAAAGATGATTTGAAATTATCAAAATTTTGATAAAATAATATCAGTCATTTTAGATAGAGATCTTAAAACACCAAGTTTCTCAGAACGCAATAATTCTTCAAATTTTGGTACATTTGGTTTCGTATAGAAATGTTTGGGTAGTAGTTGCTGTCTTGTCTTCAGGGCTATAGAGAGCGATCACGCGCCCTGGGGTAAGAAATCACTCTGGCCTCTCCTAGTTCTTGTTCAAACAAAATGTTTCTTTTATAAAATTAAAAAGTATTGTTCGGCCCGGGCCCCAGGGATATATTCCCGGCTGCCCCCCCACCCCACCCCCGTCGCCCCTGACTGTTCTCTAAAATAGCTATATTCAAGGAGATAATGAAGTTCACCACCCACACAATTTTGCATGCAGAGCGTACACAATCTGGGCAAATTTTCCCATCTTCCCTTTATTATAGGTAAACAGTGATTACATGTTCGAAATCTTATTATATTTGCCTTATAGTTTTTGAAAAATTCTATATGTGTCAGTTTTGTTGAGTCAGTAACGGATGATTCCTATGTTTGTATGAACTGATCATGAAGTCTTTCCTTA
>JAECUM010059969.1:0-20588 GCA_016617855.1 Megalonaias nervosa
GTGCAAAATTACACCCACCACGTGGTTACATGGTGGGAAAGTTGTATTATTTTTCTGTTGGGTTTCGTACCGCACAATTAATAGCATCCGTCGCCAAATGCAAGATAAAGTATCTATAAAGTATCTATAGCATTTTTGGAGACTCGAACACACGAGAGTCTGCACAACTTCGATCTACGTTCAACCGTCTTACCACTTCGCCCACTGCTCTCTTATCAATAATACAGTTAAATTTAAGTATATAAAAAATATTTGCGCTATATCACAGGACTTGTATTACTAATAGAATGTAGAACTGTACTTCAGTTTTTCAAAATTCATAAAATAATTGCACGTATAAGTTATAGTTCGTTAAGGTAACAGACAGACGGACCAATACGCTATACACGTATATACAACTGGGTTTGTACAGGTAACGACGTAGTAGTAAGGGAAATAATCGTTTAATTTACTCCGCAGAGAGAGATAGCCGAGTTATCTCGCTTTATTATATATATACAATTGTTTTAATCATAGGAATTGATTATTATTCATATATTTACTCATCAGATTATTTTTTTGCCCCTGATTATTTAATCAGACGTTCTACGAGCGTATATACAAATTAATATTAAGAGACTCTTGTCTTAGATCCAAAATGTTTCCTGCCTGGTCAGTAAGTTTGAAATTTATTCTTGACAATAATGGATTATGTACACGTAGATAAACTGGATTAATTGGCTCAGATACAATTAACCACCCTGGCGGATCTTTAGGACTGAATGTATATAGTATATACCCCTGTTGGGCCTGGTTAGACTTTGAAAGATCTACTTGATAACTGTCATCAATTACGTCACATACCAGATTGACCGCGATCGTAGATGTTATATTAACAATACCAGGTGAGATATGACGTCCACATGTGGATCATTATTATATTTAAGAATAGTTGGTGTAGGTATTAATTTTTCCATGAATCACATATTCTTTTAAAGTGTTCATTAATAAGATCATTAACTGACTTCTTTAGCTCTTCAGAGTTAAATCCAGGAATTACAAATGTTGGTAGCTGTTCTTCTGTGATTCCATAATATTTAAGAAATACTGTTTTAAATAAACGTTTATAGCTTACACGCTGAATAGGATCATCTTCATTAACTATATAAGTACTAAGAAATCTATCTACCGGTACGTTTAATGTTTTTCTCTATCAACGATAGCCTTATTTACATATTCTAAGTCTGATGCAACCTGATTCAAATGTTGTATTGCTTCAATTATTTGATTTTTTAAGTCATCGTTGTAGGAAGTGCTGATGCTGGAAAATAAATTTCTTAGATCATTAAGTACACGTCCGTGTTCAGATTTAATTGGTCTTGATTTTGAGTTAATTTCTTCAATATTAATTGTTGCTATTCTTGTTGTACCTTTACCCCGAAAGAAATCTATAAAATGAGTATACTGTGCATAACCACGATAAGCATCCGGAGTCTCTATAAACGGATAAGTTTTTCGATATTCTGGAAGTTTTATAAATTTTTCAACATCTACGACGAAATCAGATCGTTGCGGTTCTGGTGGTCCTTGATAAACCGGTGGTTCTTCAGGCCATCCTAATACTAATTTAATCGAACTTTGATAAATATCTACAGAATAATCAGGGGAATTTATTTCAATAACCGCTGATAATGTCGGTTCGTAGACAGTAACTGCTATTTTTGATTCTTTTCCTGTAATAGATTTAATTCTGCGTTGGAACTCATCATTAATCTGTTCTATTTGATAACTGCCCGTTGGAATAGCAACTACTTGCCAATCAGGAGTTCCATCAGGCTTATTCTTATTGGCGAATACTAATGAATTATTTGGCTGTAGTCCACCAAATGGTTTTGATCTAATATTGGGCCAGCTATAATAAACTCGCAATTGTGCTAATGCTATTTCTTTTGCAGGAATTGATGTTGGAAAATTGACACTAAATTCAGGATTGGTCGAACTTAACGATATCATAGTGGTTTTTGACGGAGTCGTATTAGTGACGATCTGCTGAAGTAACTCCCTGTCTGTCATTATTATTATCATTATTATTTAATTCATTAAAATCATTAGCGATCACCTTAAATGCGTCATCATAAGTTTTCATCATCATCGCAAATTCAGTATCGGATATTTCACCATCACTGACACACGAAGAAATGTACAAAGATAGTTTAGAGCATGCCTCTGCCACTGTATGTAATTTGATCATATAATCGTGCAATTTAGCATTTGTACAGGTATCTATCTTTTTGGCTATAATACCGAGAACTCCAGCAATAGTCGTTGATGCTGAAACAATAATGGTTATAACAGTAGGTGCTGTCATCGTCAACATTGATAATAATAATCCTGTTCCAGCAATAACAGCAGAAACCGAGTAAACAACTACATCAATAACAACTATACGTCTTTTGTATTTTTTTATTTTCATGTTATAATAGTCGATAAAATTATTTAGTTTAGTCAGACGCTCATATATTTGATTGCATCTGTAACGTTGAACGTCGATGCGAGACTGAGGTTGATCCATTATTGTTATATTAAGTGACTAATTGCGGTGTTTCAGCTACAAATTCCAAACACCACCAGTAAGACGTTGCGGTTATTGTTTGATCATCTGCTTCCAGTAAAAATATTGCTTCAGCATCTTTATTTAACACTATAGATACAACTCCAGAGAAAGCATCGGCTGAATGACGCCACGGAAATGTTGTAGTATAAATTTTAAACTTTGCAGAGCTGAATATAGATAGTCTATAAACACCAGTAACTTCTGCGGTATATTTAATAATGTTATTTTGCTGTGACCATGTTGTTAATCCTGATGCTACGGTATATATGATATTTTTAATTTGTCCGTGTGGAATTTTAATCAGATTAGTTTTTTGAACAATATTAGGTATTCCACTGACAATATCATTGAGTTTCATGTTAACGTCGGAGAGTTTTATGTCAACAGTTGGTTGTTCCCCAAAAAAATCTTTAATGGTTTTGTTTACATTTCTACGAAAATTTAAGAATGTTTCTACATGTCTAGAAAAAGTAGCACTAAGTGTAGTCATTTCGTCATTGATTTTTTTTTAGAGGAATTTCCTTATCATCGACGTATTTTTCCGTTGCAGCATCAAAATCATATTCCGGTGTTCTAAGATTATTAATACCATTATTATTCATATTAAGAAATGCACGCATTATACCGCCGTTGGCCAATACGTACTTAGATTATTGATCGTCGACATATTTCTTTGTTGCGGCGTCTGTATCTGTGCTTGGGTTTCCAAGGTCTATAATTTTATTTTGATTCATAATAATGCTACCCGTAAACGAATCACCAGCTTTCTTAATATAATCGCTGACTGACGTACCGGAATCTTGTATTTTACCCTGATCAGTAAAAGTAACTATATTATTAACCACCGCATTAGGAACTCGTATAAGTACATCTGACAGTTGTATATTACTAGTTTTTAATCGTCCTTCTTTATCCTGAAAAACAACTACTTCATTTTGATCCACACTGGTTATGTTTAATAAATCATCAATCTCATTTCTAAGCTGATCGAGAGTTGCGTATTTAGATAAATCAGCTTGCTGCCGACCTTTACCACGAGAAGATCTTCCGTAAATGTCCACCATTATATTTACTAATGTCTGTTTAAATGTGACAACGTAGTATATTCAAGCACAACTTTGTGAGGTGGTTTTGTTGATTTTGATACAGCATCAAGTACGTTAAGTACTTCTCGACCACATATTGGTGGATCGGTTAATGTTTGTGTAGGTAATGTTGAATACCATATTGGAGTACTTTGATAGCCGCTAATATACTTTAAGAATTCTTTTGGTGGAGCTAGTCCATATGAATCAAAATAAATAATTCCACGTGGATCAATTGCATATCCGACCCAATGCGTGCCAGGTCCAGAGTTTTTATCGAGATTAATAATACCGGTTTCAATATTGTTTGGTTGTTTCGGTAATTGATCACGCATAAAAACTCCTCTAAAATTTTTTATTTTTAATTTTTTAGCAGCATCTAGTAAATCAAAATTGGACATAGGAGATATCAGTAAACTGTCCCTGGTAATCTTAGGCCTTTTCCGTACCATGAATGTGGAGTCCCTGGTAATCTTAGACCCCTTCCCTTTTTTTTGATTCTCTTTCCTGTTGCTTTCTTTAATGCCATTCCAGCAGCGGTTCCAACGGCGCCTAATGCAGCTGCTTTTGCAACAGCTGGGGCTGCAGCGGCTATTAATGCTGGTAAAGCAGCAAGAAGTGGAAATATACCACCCGTCTTAATGATATCTTTAATGGCATCCGCAGAAAGATTAAGTTTTGTACCTTTATTTGATTTTTTGGCTTCATCGAAATGCCTGAGCTGACGTTCTGTAAGAGATAATTTATTTGAACCGCTCATCTGCTCTTTCTTTAGCAATATTTTTAATCCACAGTTATTTTTTGATGCTGATTGTATCCTTTTAATCTGACCAGGAGTCAGACTAACACTAACGTGATTATACGACATTATAATATTCATAAACGATCTAATTACATGTTTTCTACTGGAACATCAACTACTCGCATTCGTCCACCAACACCTTCAAGTAACATTGATTTATCGCTGAGTATGACAGCAATTGCTCTGTAATTAGGAATATCTATAATATTTCTGTTAACACGAGCTCGAAAATGTATATCGACTACTGACTGTCTGGTTAAATCTAAATGTTCAAGCGAAAAGTAATAAATCGGATATAGGGTTGTAAAATCCAATTGTGATATTTGTAAACCAGTATCAATATTTTGATCACGACCCATGAACGTCATTAGACGATGATATACACGTGCTACATGATTTTGATCGAAATTCAGTAATATATCCTCGGATGGTTCTTGATGTCCATTTATTCTTAAAGAAACTTCGGAAACACCAAGTTTGTCAAATATCATTAAACGTTTTGTTTGATTACCTACACGTGTATTATCCTGAAGCGCAATAAATATATGTCGTGGTGCAGAAACACCTTGCTGAGAAGCTATTTGCCATGTAAATAAACCATTAATTGCACTTTGAACAACATCTGTGGTCATTGTTAACCATGACAACGCTGATTTACCACCTTGATTCATAAAAGAGAGTAGACGTTCTTCTTCAGGTACTGTTGGAGTCATCACCGGCATCCACAATGAAAGTTTGGTTAATACTACTTTACCATGAAGTGCCGCAGTTGCAGCAGGATCAGCACCTTCAACATGCCATATTGCATCATCGTCTGTAGCCTTTCGTACAAGTACAACCGTATGTTTGGCTCCAAAAATAACTTTTCTGACATTTCTGCAAAATCCAAATATGTGTGAAAGTGGAATTGCACATGAAAACATTCTATCTTTCAACATTGTTTTACGTGATGCAAATCCTAAGTTGAAATTTGCGTTCATTGATATTACTGCGGGAGTTTCTGCGGTTCCTGCAGCATTTCTTACATTACATGTAGTTACATTTTTATGATCCGGGTGATCAGAAGTGTCCTTTACAAACATCATTGATGGACCAGCTGATCTTGAATAATCGTCGCTATATCGTGCTAGACCTAATATCGTTGTAGCAACATCAACGTCCTTTTGAATTGATTCAATATTTTTACCATCAATCATATAAGTGGCGCTGTCAAATAACGCCATAATACCATTATTAACAAAACCAAAAGCAACATTATTATCGTATTCAGTATTATCCGCTTTAAAAATTTTACCTTCTACTTCAATAAAAGCCTCAGCGGGTAAGAAATACCTACTTGTATCTTGAACTTGAAGTTCAATTCGTCCACGTTGATCTGGAATTCGAGCGTCATAAGAATAATATTGATAATCACGCACAGACTCATCTTTGAGTATTGGTGCGTCCATGTCAAATGCGGGATCAGATATGCGCTTGAACATATTTATTATAATTATTATCGTCTGAAACGAAGACCACTTCCTGCTATCAGACTAGCGGTTATATTTTTTTCTTTTTCTGACATTGGTACATCAGCCAACTCTGCTAGTTTTTGATTAGCAACTTGATTTATTATTTTACTGACATTTGCAGGCATTACTTCAGTACTAGGTAATTTTACAGGTTGAGGTTTTCGTCGTATTAATCGTGCTAGTCTATCTTTGATCGCTGAAAATGCTTTACCAGCGAGATTACCAACAGCACCAATACCTTTTTCACGAACAACATCAATAGCTTTCATACCCAGTTGCTTTGCGATCGGTATTGCTTTTGGGGCTATCCTTCTAAATAGACCCTGAACAACATCACCTAGTCCATCTCCGTAGGTTGTTTTGTATACTGGTAATCGTGAATGTATTACCCTGACCATGGTTGGTCCACGTTTAGTACTATGTACGATCATTTTATTATAGTAATTGTATTTAATTACGTACTCAGTCACTGTAGTAGTCATCGGCAATTTCATTAATAAGAGACTGATAAACATCAACGTCCATGATACCGCCTGTAAATAACCGTCTGCAAATATCGGCCGCTTCATTAATTATTTCTGGAGAATTATTACCAGCTCGTTTTCCTCCGATGAGGATTTCTAGTCGATCAACATCGGCAAGGACGTTATTAGGACATAGAGTCAAATCACCTCCGGTGGAGAAACCTTTTCCAGTAGAAAGTTTTTCTAAACCTGAATTCAGTTTTTCTTCATATTCTTCATATTCTGTTATTTTTTCTTGTAAATCTTTTTTTCTAACAATCGCTCTTTCTTTTGATAATCGTTCCATCAGCTTCTGTTTATATTCTCTCACTTCTATCATATGTATCATTAATTCTTCCTTATCGGATTTATTAAGTAATTTTTCAACGTATTTTAGTCTTTCTGCTTTTTCTCTCTTTTTAATCGTTTCATAATTTTCCATTTCCCTCGGTTCAAAAGAAGTAAATCCCAATGGTCTTCCTATACCCGGTCGAGTTAATATTGATTGATGCCTTTTCTCCTCTCTATTTCCCTCTCCAGTATCTCTCTGTAATTCTAACACACTAGCTGCTTCTTCCTTTGGTAATCGTGGTGGTGATAGTGGTGGTGGTGGTGATGGTGATAATGGTGGTGGTAATGATAATGATGGTTGTGATTCCAATGTTGTTTCAGGAGCTGGTTGTTTTCTTTTTATATATTTTCGTTTTGGTCTTGCTGCTGCTGCTTCTCTTGCTTTTCTCTTCTCTTCTTTCGTCTGTATCTTGCTTTCTTTCTCCTTTCTATCTCTTTCTTCCTGTATTTTAGCTAAACTATTAATTTTATATATATAATCTCGATATTTTGGATCATCAGATTTAACTTTTTCAAAATTCGTGTTTATGCGATATATTGCTTTATACCACTGATCACGGTTTCTAATATCTTTAACGTTTTCAGGTTTCATTAATGTTTCTCTCCGACTAAAACCAGCAAAAGCAAGCACAGCTAACATATTTGTATCATCAACAATCCCCCTAATTACTTTAACAGCATTTTCAGTAAATTTATTTACCAATTCAGCAGTAGTACTAATTACAACCTTATCTTGTTTAGGAGCTGATGCTTCAGCAACTATTGGTATTGGTTGTATTGGTTGAGCAGCAGCTATATCAGCTGGAAGTCCACGTAAAAGTCTTTTTGTCTGTTTTGTTCTCTCCGCTATTTTTTCAGTTGCCTCAGCGGTTTTCTCTAAACCAGGAAGAAGAGGTTTAGTTGTCTCTGTAATAGGCTTAAATAATTGTTTTGTATCCTCTTCAAATTCAACATGAGATTCCTGACGTTCTTGTAATTGTTGCTTGACAGCATCACGAACAGGTAAATATTTTCTAATTGCTTCTAGTCGCTCTCTTGCTAATCTAGCTGAATGTGGTTTGCCTATAACGACCATTATTAATAATATTTATACTGACTGTTTAATTTACAGCAGCAGGCAGGGTGGCCGACAAAAATTGAGTGACCCGCGAGTAAATTAAACGCCTTATAACATAAAAAACAAAAAGTCAAAAATAAAATAATAAAAATGAGCTAACATTATCCGTTTTGGTAATAATAAAAGTTAGGAGGTTCGGTTTAGCGTTATTGACATTATTTTTTCAGCCCCTGTAGGAACGTTTATTTTATGAAAAACTTGCTCGAAACCAATTTGTAGGGTTCACCCTGCCTGCTGCTCCCTTTGTTTATCTTTTTATTTACTCATGCATACAAGAACATATACATCCTGCCTCAGAAACACAGTAGCACTTTGGAAAAGACAATACCTTACAATGATAACGTGCCTAATTATCTTTAGTGTATCCATCCTTAATATATGTCTCGCTTTTGCTTTAGAGTCATCCTATTGACACCCATATAAGTAGTGCAGGTACGGGTCTTAGTTCATTTAGGGTAGTCATTGATAAATTTTGGGATTAAAAACATAATTAAGCTTTGGAAAGTCATTATCAAGTACTTACAAATTATAGTCATATTATTGGGCAGTTAAAATCTTCAAGCGCGTGCATTGGCTAGTATTTGATGAGCTTTCGGTCAGGTATCTAAATTAGAACCTAGATGCAAATCACTTACAAAGTAAAACTTATAAAGTCTCGGTCTTGGATCCTGTGTCTTTTAGATAATTAGAGATAATTTATGATCTCAATATTTCCAGCATAACAGAAATGGGATATTTTGTTTTAAAGAGGATGGTCCATTGTTATCCTACCTATGAATGGAAAGCTCAAACATCTAGATAGGCCACATTGCTGAGAAACATCAAACTAAATAATAAAGAAGGGCTCAACTACTTCAGCAAATAGAAGGTCAAATATTAGTCATGAGTGTTATGAAAAACTTCCGAACGAACAAAACTAATCAAATTCAAGTAGCTAGAAATACCTTCATCGAGTTATATAAGTGTGTTCTCCCTAGTGATTATAATTAGTAGTTGGGTCCTTTTATAACTTATGCTTGGAAACATACATTATATATTGACTGGACAACATTTGCTACCACTACTTTGTGATAAAAACAATCAATGCCTATTTAAAATGCAATCTGAAAATATAAAGCGACTGTTAAATCGTGTTTCATGATTACATTCATTAGCATCTCACGCCATATAAAATCAAAGTATTTTATGTTGTGATTCATCCATTGTAAATTGGTATTAATTGCTAAATTGAATACTGAAGATTTCATCAACAATGAGTGAAACTTTGTAAGGTTTTGACGATTTAAATTAGTATATGACATATGGGGGCAGTTCGATAGGTACAGAATCTAAGGACTATATGTCCGACATATTGTCAGTGCACTTGTGTTTACGTGATGTTGACACTTTTCCCAGCGAACGTGTCAAGGTCTGAGTGGCATATGCGATACATTAACAGTTATATAATGAACTGGGGGCTGATGAGGCTGTTGAGGGCAGTAGTTATAGGATATACTGTGGGGCAAATCAGGCGGTTCGGGGCAGTAATTATAGGAGATACTCTGGGGGCAGATGAAGCGGTTGGGGCAGTAGTTATATGAGGGAATAGGGGGCAGAATGAGAAATGGGGAAATACGGGATCCTTGCTAAATGAGCCTATAGGTTTATCATGCGTGAGACCATAGAGGGAAATCAATTTTTTTATGTGACATAGAGAATCAAGGTCACACAAACACACACTCCTTTGGTAAAACGATTAATACATTTTTTTTAGAGATCTGAGGGTCCCTGAAAAGGGCTGTTTGTTTTTTTTTTTTAACCAAGTCGAGATAACATCATCGGTATCTAACCGGTTTTCTTCTTTCCTCAAACTTCGTGTCACAGGGACAGTCTTGCCTCTCCACATAAATCCTTCTCTTCCAGAAAAGCTGTGTCTGTAATCTTGGTGATGGCCCATGTCGATTTCACATGCATCAGACAGTTTGGGTTGAATAACATCTCCGATACGTGTGGATGCCTTCAAGCTTGCTAACATGGTATACGTCTTGGACTCCACACTTATCAATGCAATATGCATCTTGACCGTTGTTGAGAACAGGTAAAACCATGAGACCGGATACTTGTACTTATAGCCTAAGGTCGAAACGGATTTCACTGCCGTTGAAATGTCAGCAGCAGTTTTCACAAACATCGAAGAACAGTAGCAGGAGAAGAAGTAGGATTTGGTCGTGGTAAGCCCTTAAGACAGTTAAAGTTCACCATGCCAAGTCCACGAGTTTGTCAGAACCAAGCACCTAACTGTCCTTTTCAGGGCCAACCACATCTCGTAGAAAAAAGATAATATTCCATGATTGCCAAATGAAGTAAAACTTAAATCCTTTTTTCCCCATGATGTTTGAATGGTGCACATGTAAATGTGCGCGTGTGTCTATCCACAGTATTAAAAACTCAAGGCAAAGATTTATTTACTAAAAGCGAGTAGAGACTAACGTTTATTGTCACTAGCACAGGTCGTTTTGACATAGCTATATGAATAGCTAATGTGAGCAAAGTGTACACAATTAAATATTATCAAATGAACACAGTAAATAATTCCACAACCTATGTTTTTTTTTTTTTGGTCAAACAGACAGGTAACCCTTTATATGAGTTTGTTATGACAAGTCGGCTAAACATTAGTATTAATATTACTATTATTACTATGATTTCATGATGAAAGCGGTGTATATTTTGAGAGAGGGAGATGGAATTAACATTATGATGTAGGGTAAGAGAGGAAATTAACATTACGAGTGTACGGGCTCGCGCGCGGAAGAGAGCAGTACATAAGGGATGGTAAAAGACAGAAAGTTTTAAGTCATTGTGTTCAATTATTTTGCGGTATTATTGGGCAAGGATATATTAACATTAGATGACCATTTGAATGATTTGGTGGAGACAACGATACATTCTATGTGAGAAATATTCATTGACAACTATTTCTTAAATTCATTAGTTTTTCTTCTAAAAAGGTAGCGTTATATTTATTGTAAGACTGACTGCAATAACATTGGTTTTGGTTTATAAACACTCCCAAATTTAAGATGACAAATTTACAGTACACGCATTGAGGCTACAGTGTTACAAAGTTACCTAAACAAAGGACGGGAAAACATCACCCCACCCCCAAAAGTCTTGTTCTATCGTAGTCTTAACTAAAATGAGATAAAATAGGTCAAATATTGTTACATTTTTCTACCCTAAACACATGTTTTGGATATGCAATGAGAGTAGGATGGGTTATACTCCAGTTATTTTTACCCAGTAAAGCCGAGGGTCCGTTTTAATGTGCAGTTATTTTCTTTTTCATAAAACGGTCGATCCCAAGCTAGAAATTTGTCTCGTGACACATTGCAGAGGTCTAACACGTGCTTAGTGACATCAGGTTAAATTATGTCAATGTGTGTGTGTGTGTGTGTGTGTGTGTGTGTGTGTGAGAGAGAGAGAGAGAGAGAGAGAGAGAGAGAGATTTGCAATTTTGCAATAAAATACAAGAAACACATGCATACTTAAAACGGATGAATGGCGCAGCACATGCATTCACAACTCCCCCTTCTCGTAATGCGTTCAATCTTAGTCTTTCCCTAATAAAATAAAAGTCAATGATGGAAATATATGCCAAGTTTATGGTAGGGGAAAGGGTTACTTTCTTTTTTCTTCACAAAAAACACAAAAAGTGGGATGTTTAAGTTCGTTACGTCAGGCCTTTACTTTGAGTTTACCGTAGTAGCATTTTCCAAAATGCATCTTGAGTTATACTGTACATCTAGCGTCTATTGGTTGTTTGAAATAAGGTTGATTCTTTCATCGAGTACCGATAATACCGCAATAAAATTTATTGCATTATGGGCAACCATTATTACAATCAACAACCTTATTTTATAGAATAACTGTCGTATTGCGCTCCATTACCTATCAATAATTTGGTTTGAAAAATATCACTTGAGGTACAAGGGGAAAGATAATGCTACAAATGTCTATACGGTTAACACACACATACAGCCAAACATACCGTCTGACTAAACAGCACCTAGAGCTATTGCCCAATACACCATCTCACTGACATGCAGCCATTTATCTACTGACAACACCCACACCTACGTACCAACATCATCTATGAACCAGCATGCCGTCTGACGACTAGAAACCACACCTATCGATCAACACCGATACGTAATAACCAATGTGCCGTCCGACTGCCAGCAAAGCAACATACTGACCGACACATACGCTAACTTACACGAATGGTAGGATATATAAAAAAGGGTGAAATATAACACAAACCTCTTGTAAACAAACTAAAATATTCACTTTCCACTTATATATCCTTAACAACTTCCCTACCATCCCATAAAAAAACAATCCATTGGAAACAATGCAACCAATTCGCTAGAAATGTAGATACTATTCAGTCATGTCGTTATTTGTCTTTTATGTTAGCTATTTCTCTCTTGCACAAAACAACTATAACGTAAGTTCCATACTTGTATGATCGTTTATGAGCATAATATTGAGAAGTACCCCAACCTTTGCTTCTGTGTGATAGGCAGAAGAAATTCCTTTTTCACAAAGATAAAACATATCTTCGATGTAGTTTAGTTATTTCCGTTTGAAGAAAAATACCAAAACTCCCACTTGGATCTAAGGGTACACAAAACCTTATGTACAGTTTGTTTGTTTCTGATACGTTGTAATCATCGCGTTCTCTAAAATGCGATGTTGCATTGTAACAAAAGCAAAATATGGATAATTTGAATAGAAACGTTTTTAAAATACCATCCAGACTTTTGCCCTCAACTAGCATTTTAACACGTTCCTCTTCCCTACATTGCTATCACCCAGAATCTAAGCACTACCCCACACTGACTCCTAGAATCCTCGAATCAATGTGGGCAAAAAGTAACTGAAATGTATCTGTGCGTCTGTAACTTTGTTTGCACCATATATTGACTAAGTTTTGAAGTAATAAATTCCACAAGAGTACACACAAAGATACACTTCTTTTCAAACATTCGCGCCGGTATATGGACGGACAGACATAACAATGGTTTAGTTGCTGGTCTTGTCGAAAAGTTAAGGATAGAAAGTTACTTCACTAACGAAGAAATTACTCAAAAACAGATAGACGAAAAAGTATTCGTTTTATCGGATAAGGAGTTTAATTTCTTGTCTGTTTGGTTCGAGATTTGTTTATTCGATCTCATATTACATAAATAATTTCCTTTCTTAAACAATTCAACATACTCAATTATCTGTGCAATGTTTGCCGAATCAAACTTCTAAGTGTCTTGAAGAGATTTCTTAATTGTTTAAGCCCTCTTTGTTAAAGAAGTTTGTTTATAACAGGTAAAAATCAAATTCTGAAAAATCAGTAAAAGAAAGAAAGATACCCATTCCCGTGCGTAATATTGTAAGGTTCCTACCATACTTTTCTGTTTTTAATTAAAATGTAATTATGCTTTGCACAGTATAATATGCAGTAACAATTTATTGAAAGAGCCCTTAATTCACAGCAACTCGAACACCAAGAAAATTCATATTGCAATCAATTAAACCGCTCCTCTCTAATATAAAATCAGGCATTTATTGCTTCAGGAATAGGGTTCTTCCCCACCAGATATACATGTCACACCTATCATGTGCTGAAAAATGATGATAAGCCCACAAATCAACACTACCATCGCTACTGCAGGAATAACGAAAGTTCTTGTCATAAATTCATTGAACATAGTACTTCTGATATTATTTGCTCTAATAGAAATGGACACAAATCTTTGTGTTGAAAAAATGCAGATGACGTGGTATATTGTACCTTTTCTTATGTTAAATAAAGTATGTGATTCAAACGTAACTGAGAGACGGAGGGGGGGGGGAGAGGGTATTTGCCGCCATTATTTTGAAGAGGGTGTCAATATGGAATGTTGATAATTTATTGTACTGGTTTTTTTGCGTTAATTATATACATATATGTATTTATCTGCCAATGTATGTATGTATGTATGTATGTATGTATGTATGTATGTATGTATGTATGTATACAGATTTTATGGATTGATTGATAATCTACCTACATTTTGTGAAATGAAAAATAGAGGAGAGAACGAAGATTGGTGTACATCTAAAACTTTACTGAAATAAAGTTGGTTACTTATTCTTTATTCCCGATTCAATAAGGAATAAGTAACCAGTTACTTATTCCCGATTCAAATATTTTCACATACATTTGAATACTTATTCCTTATTCACACCGAGTTTGTTATTTATTCATTATTCACAATTCAGTATGCAAATGGTTACCACTTAGTTAATGCAGATGAAAGCTCTTTAGGGCATGCATTTGTGTAATTCTAACCTGATTGGAGGAATACGAATGCTATATAAAGCTGAATATAGACAGATCACGGACTATATGTAGGAATGGTTAAACAAATTGATAGGAATACGTGCTTAGTAATTTGATTTAGGATTAATTAGTTGTGTTAGGCATTTGAGTTGTGCCTCGTCATGCATGGCGTTAAGTATTAGCATTCGAGTTCAAAAAGCTTACTAATGACTCAAGTAAAAGGGAAACCACAAAAACCATACAAGTGTCAAACTGGAGATTCCTCTTGTGTGGTCGTCATGTCCTTAGAGTAGAATTATGTGGAGTATTTAAGAGTTTAAGAAGCCTTCAGTTGACATTGAATATTGTCTTGAAGTCCTTGGAACTGGGGAACTTAGCATACTTGTAACCGATTTCCAGAAATTGGGGTTACATAAAGAGGAGTGGAGGGCGGGTAAAGCACATGCCGCAAGAAGATTATATCTTACTTATACAGTTTGGTCGTTAAGTATCACCTTTAAAGAGATTTGACAAGGACCCTTCCTAACATGTTATCTCTAGAGGATAGTGTAGTCACGAAAGAAGTCCTGAGGAATTTCGTTGAGCCGATTTCGAGAAATCAGCTAGATGTCGGAGGTATCGTACGACACATGCCGTAACAATATTATAACACAGACCCTTCTTTGACATTTTATCTCTAGGGTATAGAGGTCCATCCACGAAAAATGCCCTGACAAATTTCGTCGAGAAGAAACAGCGAAATAAGGAACGCCCTATGGGTACCTGGTATTAACCGCCTCCCCCCCCCCCAGAAAAAACCCCAACAAAAACAAAAACAACAACACCCAAATGTTAATAGATTGTATCGATAGTTTGTGCTAATTGAACACCTGCTAAGAGGATTTAAATTTCAACGTTTCTTGCATAGTATCTAATAAGGTACACGCTCTAACAGCAGAAGAAGTTTTTAAAAAATTCGTCGAGGCGATTTCGAGAAATCTACGGCTAGATGGAGGTCACGTAAGACACATGCCGTAAGAACATTATATCTTTATACAGTTTTGACATGGAACCGTCTCTGATATTTTATCTCTAGGAGATAGAGTCAACTCTCGAAGGAAGTCCTGACGATTTTCGTCGATAGCAAACCGCGAAATAAGGTGCGTCCGATGGGTACCGGGTATGAAAAACATGCAAAGATTAATAGACTGAATCAAGAGTTTGTACTAATTGAACCTCTAATTAGAGGATTTTGATTTCAACGCCTGTTGAACAGGACCTGGCTAGGCTCCCGAGCTTAAAGCAAAAAACAAATTTTAAAAATAAATACGTAGAGTCGATTTCGAGAAGTCTCGGCCACATAAAGGCGGTCGGGTACAACAAATTTCGTATGAAAATTGCATTTTACGTACATATTTGGGCCATTGAGTCCCTTCCTTACAGAGTTTGAGATAGACCCTTATTTGACATTTTATTATTAGGGGGACTGAGTCCATCCATGGACGAAGTCATGATGAATTTCGTCGAGAGGAAACAGGGAAATAAGCGACGCCAGATGGGTACCTGGTATAAAAAACACGCAAATGTCAATAGATTGTATCAATATTTTGTACTAACTGACCCCTCACTTAGAGAATTCTGATTTCAACGCCTCTCATATAGTATCCAAATAGGGCCCCATTCTAACAGCGGGAAAAGTTTGAAGAAAATTCGCCGTGCCGAATTCGAGAAATTCGCTGCTCGAAAAAGGCGGTACAACATATACCGTTGTACAGTTGTGCCATTACGTCCCCTCTTTAGAGTTTTGATATGGACCCTTCTTTAATATTTTATCTCTAGGGGATAGAGTGCATCCACAGATAAAGTCCTGACGAATTTAGTCTTGTGGTAAGAGTGAAAAAAGAGGTGTCCGACGGGTACCGGGTGTGAAAAACACTCAAAAATTCATAGATTGTATCAATAGTTTGTACTAATGGAACCTCCACTTAGAGGATTTTGATTTAAACGCCCAAAAGACATTATCTAGCTAGGGAGAGTCCATCCACGAAGGGAGTCCTGATGAATTCGTCAAGAGATAGGAACGAAATAAGGGGCGAACGGTAAGTACCGGGTATGAAAAACACGCAAATGTAAATAGATTGTATCACTAGTTTGTACTGATTGTGCTCCAACTTGGAGGATTTTAATTTCAACGTCTCTTGGACAGTATTAAATTAGCCACCCGTTCTAAAAGTTGGAAAGTTTTGAAGAAAATTCGTCAAGCTGATTTCGAGAAATTAGCGGATAGATAAAAGAAGTAGAGCAGAATATATGCCTTGAGATTATAGGCCAGGCTGATGAATTTAAAAAGTGTAGGGGCAAGGACTTTTGTCCACCAGGATAGAGACGCTACAAGGCTCGTCCAAGAAACGCGGAAATCTTCCGACAATACACATTTTAACTGATGATATATCTAGTCTCATCATTTCGCACTGTTCGTCTCCCTGTGTGTCGATCTTGATCGAGCAACGACGCGCGACTACGACCTTGCCAGCGACACAGTCAGTAACATAGTCGGCGACTCTGCGACCAAGTCAGCGACACAGTCAACAACTCTACACAACTTACTCGAGTTCCCAGTCCGCGACTCTGCGACCCAATCGTCGACTCTGCGACCCAGTCGGTGACCCTGCGACCAAGTCTTTAGACCCAGTCGGCGACTCTGCGACCAAGCTGGAGAACCTGTCGGTGACTCTGCGACATAGTCGGCGACTCTGCGACACCGTTAGCAACACATTCGACGACTCTGCGACCAAGGCGGCTTCTCTGAGAACCAGTCGGCGACCCGGAGAACACAGGACACCCAGTTGACGACTCTGCGACTCACGCAGCGACCCAGTCGGCGACTCTGCGACACAGTCAGCAAAATAGTCGATGATTCTGCGACTCACTCGGAGACCCAGTCGGCGACTCAGCGACACAATCGGTGACCCAGCGACCTAGTCGACGACTCCACGAAACAGTCGGCTCTCTCGACCAAATCAGCGACACAGTCGGCGACCTGGCGATCTAGACGATGATCTAGTCGACGATCCAGCGACTCAGTTGACGACGCAATCGCCGACCACAGGACACCCAGTCGGCGACTCAGCGACCAAGAGACTCAGTCGGCGACAAGATGCCAGAAATAAGACGGTATCCCGTTGTGGTAGAAATCTGTCGCACTCTGGAGCACCAGTCCTCAGAGAGATTCAGCGGGATATCACTCCAAATACAAAGACCTATCCTAAAGAACCAGAGATAGCTAGACTCGGAGTAGTGTAGCCGAGAAAGTTTCCGTTACAATGATTTGATCCAATTAAAAACCTACTTAGAGGATTCTTATTTCAACGCTTCCTCGGCGGTTTCTAGATAGGTAAGTGTTTCAACAGTAGGCAAAGTTTGTAGAAAATTCGATGAGCTGATTTCGAGACATTTGCGGCTATATAAAGGGGGTCGGGTAAAATACATGCTGTAAGAAGATTTTACATTATGTATACTTTTGGGAAATTATCCACCCCCTTTAAAGAGTTTTGACATGGACCCTTCATTGATATTTTATCTCTAGGAGATAGAGTCTACCTTCGAAGGAAGTCCTGACGAATTTCGTGCAGACGAAACAGCGAAATAAGGGATGCCTTATGGGGCACCGGCTATGAAAAACACACAAATGTTAATAAACTGCATCAGTAGTTTGTACTCATGTAACCCTTACTTAGAGGATTTTGATTTCAACGCCTGTTATACAGGATCGAAAGAAGGCCCCTGTCTAACAGCAGGAACGTTTAAAGAAAATTCGTCGAGCCGATTTCGAGAAACTCGCGACTAAATAAAGGAAGTCGAGCAGAACACATGCCGTACTATTATATCTGATGTTTACACTTGCACCTTTAGGTCTACTCTTTATACAGTCTTGACTAAACCACTACTCCAGACCTCAGTAGGAGTGAAAAAAATCTACGACAGAGAATTTTGGTCTACTGGCGGTATCGGTGAAAACAATAAGGTCATTCATGTCTATGGCGTCGTAAAGATTTGTAATTCAATGGCTCAACATTTCTCACGTACCACTACAGGCGAGGTTCGCCAGAGCGCTTAGGAGGGCGTTGTCTGCATCTCTGCGAGAGTCTGAAGCTGTCCACCGGCATGGCCTACATGCCGTGATCCGACCTGTTTCAATTAACAGGTGCACAGAAACCACGCCGTCTACATCAACACACCAGGCTTCAGGTCGTTGTCGAGCCCAATTAGCATCGCAAATAGACTCGTCAAACATTTTCTGAACAGGGAGTAGTAACCGACGCCGCTGGCAAGGCGGAGGTACGCTACCATCCCCACGAGCCAAAACCATCCAATGGGTCACGGAGTTTTGCGAGTTGCCGATGTTGACAATACCGATCTTTGTACACCTCGCCATGGCAGTCGCGTCAGCTCGTCGCGCATGCAGACGCCGGAGAAGTGTTTTCGGGTTGGGTGAGCCAGAGCCGAATAAAGTTGGAGATGGTGCTCGCAGTCGCCCCAGGCCCTGTCCTCCAACGCTGCGGTTGATGGACATTAGGGCCAGCCCAGCTAAGGCACCTAGTGACGGCCTTGAAGGTAGCTAATTGCGCCGCGGTCACCGCCGCCCTGGCAGCAATAGCCAAGAACATGCAACGAGCAAATGGCGGAATCGAAAAAGATACCGAGTTCTTTGCTGTCGAAGACGGCAGGGTAAATTGCTTTGTAGGCCACCCGTATGCGCATGTCCAGGGTGGCCCTCAGCATTATTGGACGCTATAGCTGGACTGCAGCCTGTCACCTGGGTCAATCTTCCAGGCAGCGAATTTCTCCAATTTACAGAGGGTGAGGACTTCATAATGTCTTTTTGTAGGGCATCACATGCATGTATTTGCCACTGGAGCTTGGAAAACCGTCTTTAGTTCTCCAAGAGAAGGACTGAAGATGTGATCTTCTTATGTTCTTTGTTGTACATAACATATATTGAGCTCCATATCTCTAGAAAACGGCCCCAAAAATTTTCAATAAATCTATCCAGTGATGGAACGGATCCATAGACAGAAATTCTCCGAGAGACGCTGAAATCAAACTTCTCGAAGTACAGTATCTGTAGGTATAAAATATTGATTCAATCGATAGTCATTGAATGTGGCTTTTTTATATCTAATACCCAGAAATTGCGCCCCCCCCCCCATTTCACTGATTGCTCTCACTTCGTCAAGTTTAATTTCGAGGTTTCAACATATTCCCAGACATAAAAACTCAAGAAGGGCCAATGTAAAACTTTTTATAGGGGTATACAAGGGTCCATGTGTATATATACGACTTAAACTGACACCTGCTTCGCAAAGGTTTACTAAAATCTGATTAAGGGCTGTAACGCTTCAATAATGCGGGTATCCATAACGACCTTCCTATTAATCCTATTATTCTCGATTAATGCTGTCAATGCATCTTGTAGGAGTCAAACATATCCATATGTACAATTTTTCAATAGAAAGATCGATCACGAGGTCATTAGGTGAGAACCGTAAAATCCAGATAAGGACAGAATAGTCAATCTCCTAATGGTCATCGTTATAACGACCGTGTATTGAGCTCCGGATTTATCGAAATCGGCTCGAAAATTCTCCTTAAAACCTTTTTTATAGTTAAAACGGGCCCCTAACTAGATACTATCCAAGAGACGCCGAAATCAAAATACTCTAAGTATGGGTACAATTAGTACAAAGTATTGCAATAATCTATGCTCAAGGTGTGCTTTTCATATCTAGTACCGAAAAGGAGCCACTTATTTCGCTGATTCCTCTCGAAGAAATTCGTCAGGACATCCTTCTTGGATAGACTCTATTCCATATACATAAAATGTCAAAAAAGGGCCCATGTCAATGATGCTTAAAGAGGGGTCGTAAGGGTCCAACTGTATACGCAAAATATGATATTGTAGAGGAACACTCCCTCGGCTACACTGCCCCGAGTCTCGCTATCTCGGGTTCTTTAGGATAGGTCTTGTAGCTGGAGTGATACCCCGCTGAATCTGTCTAAGGACTGGCACTCCAGAATGTGACAGATTTCTACCTCAGCGGGATACCGTCTTATTCCTGGAGCAGCAGAGAGGGTGAACCCTACAACTTTTTGCTCGAGTCCGTTAACAAAAATAAAGGTTCCTACAAAGGCTGAAAAAACAAGGTCAATAACGTTAAACTGAAGCCTCTAACCGAGTATATTTTCATACGGTTGAGAACAGACAATAAATCGTCTGGGTTAGCTC